>JAQGCH010000125.1:0-32687 GCA_034699485.1 Nanhermannia elegantula
AAGACCTTAATATTGCTGTGACTAAGTTATACTTAAACAATCAATATTTGACTTAATATTAGTTTTCTTATCTGTTTGAATAAGAATCACATTTTCAATGACTAAACATATTACTAAACTTATTGCTAAGAACCTTATTCTAAACTTATTAATGTCTCGTCCCTTAAGTTTTATCCCTACGCATCACTGGACTTTCCGGGATTTGGAAGATCTTTCATTGAGTGACTGTATATATAATTTTATATAATTCTAATGTGACATTTACTAATGTTTTATAACTATTGACTGATTAGACCTAAACTTAATTTAAACAATCCATAACTTTCAATGAGTTAATCAAATTCTAAGTCTATTGAGCGCACAGAAAATTAATAAACCCGAAGACCTATAATCAGGTCATATAAAGATCTCGAGAAATTTTTACATAAATCAAATTATTGACAATACATTACAGCATGTCTGTAATGATGTAATGACAATAATAATTTTCTTCAATCATTTTCTTTCAAAACACCACCTTTTGTTTTAAACACAGTAATAAAACTAATAATTAACTCAATTTTCATATAAATAAAATATTAAATTATATATTAAAACGCGAAATGTAATTATATTAATTGCTCATTAATTATAAGTTTAAACTATTTTCAGAGAAATACCCAATAATTGTCAAAATTTGCAAAAAGTTGTTATCATTTGACTGGACTTTAGAATAAATAGGAAGTAAAACAAGTTAAACACAAGTTAATTGACCCTATATTTAAGTGATATAATAAACTTATTTCAAGCTTCTATATTAGTTGAGCAGTAGTAGAGCGAAAGGAAGTAAAAGTTCTCATAATTTACATTTTAATAAAACACTGAGCAGTCAATTACAGAGAATGGAATTTCATTTTTATATTTTAATGGTATTTTCTAATTTGGGTTTTATGTACGGACAGACAAACTATGATTCTAATAATGCTCATCATGAACAGCATTATCCACATTATCCTCCATTAGTTTATGTGAATAATGACAACAATCATGAAGATGGAAAACATGTTGGAGTTCACATACCGTGAGTAAAAGTTTGCTTTTATTTAAATTAGTTGTATGTGAAGTGACTTAACTGTCAAAGTTAGATGTTTTCATATTTAAATGACTTGAGATCTAAGTCGAGTAATACTTTAATACATAAAATCGTTTAAAATGATAATTAAAATTGAATCTAAAGTAAATTGAAATGAAGTAAACTTTATAAAACTCAATTTAGGAACATATATAATATGGATCTTCACAAAGTTCCACATCAAGGTTTAGGAATGGGTATCAACGTATTGAATGGTTTGGTTCGCATTAATCTACTCAGAAATCGCGATTTTTTTTCTGGAAAAAAGTCGGGACCTATTTCTGTAGAAGTAGCGGGAGTTCCAGTTTTCAATCAATTTCAATAGACTTCACATTTCATATAATTTATTATTTATTTGTTAGCTTTAAACTTGTATTTAAAGTGTATTTAATGGTATAAATTATTGCATAGAAAGTCAAAGTGCATAACAGATTATGGTATGACTGGAGACAACTGACAAAAGCAAATTAAACTTTTTTTATTGTAGTGAATATGCATTAGATGTCTAATAATTAAACAATTACTGTAAGATATGTACAATTTTTAATTTGTAATAAGTAATTAAAGTAATGTTTGTTATCTGTATCTAATCTAAAAATACATTCATTTCATTAAAAAGTTTGTATTTTATAATAAAAAAGTTTTAATACCTTTTGTTATTTAAGGCGAGAGATGTCGACATTGTTTATAAACATGTTTTAAAGCTCTAAATAATGTAAAAGTCACGTGTCTTTAGCTTTTAAAAAATGTGTTTTAAATGATTTCTAAGTTATTTATAAAATTAAACCAATAAATGATTCATAAAATTACTTATTATTAATATTTACAAAGAAAGTAAATAATCGTTTATTAATAATGTCCCGAATTTTTATTGAAAATTTACCAAAAAAAGTAAGTTTTTGTCCATTTGTTTGAATGACAAGTATTTGAGTTTTTGTTATTTAATTACTTAATTGAAAACCAATTAATAGATCACAGAATCAGAGCTTCGAAAGAGATTTGAATCAAAAGGAGAGATAACAGACATTAAACTCAAAAAAGATAAAAATCATGCAATCATTGGATATAAACTCTTCACTCAAGCAAACGATGCCATCGATTATTTCAATAAAACTTTTATTAATTCTAATAAAATAACTGTTAAACTGAGCGCTAATTCTTGGAAAAAGTTCCCAAAAAATGATAAGAATTCGACCCAACTCTCAAACGAGAAGAATATTATAGAGAATTATAATAAAGATAACTCAGAAAAAGAGGAAAATATAGTTAAAGAGAAAGTAAATAAGAAAACAAATAAATTGAATCCTTTTAATGAAGTGAAAGACGATCCAGACTTTGAAGAGTTTCTTAAAGTTCAGCGAAATGTTGATTCAGGAAAAGGAAAGCATATTTGGAGCGATGACATCATCATTAGTGACAGCCATCAAAGTCATCAAAATGAGGATCAAAGTCAGGATCAAAGTGATCAACAGTTAGAAACTGATCAAACAGATGACAGTCATATCAATAATAATAATAATAATAATAATAATAATAATAAATCTGAATCAAAAGTATTGCCACAAACTTTACACGAATTCACAGTTAAACTGAAAGGTCTTCCGTATAAAGTGAAGAAAGGACAAATCAAAGAGTTTTTAAAACCATTAAAACCAATAAGTTTAAGGTTAGCGCCAAAAGTGAAGGGAATTGCTTACGTCTCGTTCAGGACAGTGAATGAACTAAAACAAGCTCTGGTCAAACACAGAGGTTTTCTTAACGGACGTCGAATTGATGTCATCACTAAATGTAATGTCAAAAAACCAAAACAATCGGAAATTAATACAAAACCTAATGAACCGAAATGGAAGAATGCGGAAGCGGCTGAAGAATCCGTTGGAGAATCGGGAAGAATATATGTTAGAAATCTTTCGTATACGTGCGACGAAAATGATTTACGGGAACTCTTCACCAAATACGGGCCTTTGTCTGAGTTTCATATGCCTATCGATTCCTACACTAAAAAGTTAAAGGGTTTCGCATTCGTTACGTATATGTTTCCCGAACATGCAGTGAAAGCCTTTTCAGAATTAGGTCGCGTTGATTTTCAGGGAAGACTTTTGCATTTGATTCCCGCCAAAGCAAAACCTGATAAAGTAGAGCCACCTTTTGCTGCAGACGACGGCAGCTCTTTTAAGAAGAAGAAAGAAACTGAAAAGAAAGCTCAAGCGAATAGTTCTCATCAATGGAATACTCTTTTCATAGGCGCTAATGCTGTCGCAGATGTCATGTCAAAGAAATTCAACATAAAAAAGTCTGAATTACTGGCGGACAGCAATACCAACGATAGCATAGCAGTGCGGATGGCTTTGGGAGAAACACAAATAGTTAATGAAATGCGACGATTCTTATTACAAAACGGCGTTTATTTGAAATCATTTAATGAAACCCAAACTGAAAGGAGTAAAAACGTGATTTTGGTCAAGAATTTACCGGCGAATACAACTTCTGGGGAAATAAGTGAACTTTTTGAGAAATTCGGACTCGTTATGAGAGTGATTCAGCCGCCCAATGGAGTCACTGCTATCGTCGAAATGCAAGAACCGAATGAAGCGAAAAAGGCGTTCAGCAAATTGGCGTATAATAACTTCAAACACTATCCTTTGTATTTAGAATGGGCGCCATTTAACGTATTTCAAGATAATTCTGATGAAGCTATTGATGAAGATATTGAACAAAGCAATAAAACAGAAGGAAAAGACATTACCAATGAAACTGTCAGTAACTCTAATGAAAATGAGTTCAATGTAGACGTTGAACCAGAAGATGACACGACTTTATTCGTTAAAAATTTGAATTTTGATACAAATGAAGAAGATTTTAAAAATCATTTTTCGAGATGTGGTCAAATACATAGCGCATCGATTGCTTACAAAAAGAATAGTAACGAACTTTTGTCAATGGGTTACGGCTTTGTTCAGTTTATATATAAAAAATCAGCACAAAAAGCACTAAAAGAAATGCAACACTCAAAACTTGACGGCCATTCACTAGAACTTAAGATTTCGAATAGAGCGACAAAAATGTATAATTAATACTAAATTAATCTGTTTGTTAATTATATTTTAGAAATTTTTCAATTTAATTATTTATTTGATAGCACACAAAGAGCTGATTCAGGAAGAAAAAGGAATGAGAAGCAAACGGGAACCAAAATTTGCGTAAAGAATATACCATTTGAAGCAAATGTCAAAGATGTGAAAAAGCTTTTCAGGTAAAAGTTTTTAGAAAATCGAACAACCATTACATCAATTTGCATGAAATGGTATTCAAATCTGTCTAAGCGTTAAATTATTTTGCAAAAAGTCATTGTTATCTCTAATTTTTTGTGCACATTTCGCGAACACTGTTGAACGGATGATCGCATTAATGAGTACTAATGCTAATGCTTGAGACTAATGTGTTCTACAATTGCTATGGAATGACAAATAAAATGTTTTATGCTATAAATTCATTTTCTAGAGATTTAAATGTTTACTTTTTTTCTATGACAGTGTCTTCGGTGAACTGAAAGCAGTACGACTTCCAAAAAAGTTGGCGGAAATCGGATCTTATCGTGGATTTGGTTTTGTCGACTTTGTTACTAAAACCGATGCAAAAGTATGTTCATTGCACTCAATAATACAGTACTATATTTATTAGTTTTTTCTTTCATTCAACAAAGTTTGTAAAATTTTTATAAAGGGATTTATTTTCCCACTTAATTCAGTTGACGTTATTCGCAAACGTTATTCAGTTGTAGTATTTCTTTAGACTCGCATAGAGTGCAATATATAATGTATGAAAAGTTGAGATTTAACTGAGTTTATTCTTTTTTCTATGCATTTTTAAGAGAGCTTTCGATGCTTTATGCCATAGCACTCACTTCTATGGAAGACCATTAGTGCTCGAGTGGGCCAATGATATAACTGAAAATTGTTCATCAATTGTTGATAAGTTTGACACCGAAGCCAAACGCGTTGCAGCAAAAACAGCAGAAAAGTTCCATAAAGGTATGCCATCATTGCAGAGACTAATAGAGTAACTGAACATTAGAGATGAAAACAAAAATGTTTTGAACCAAAGTTAATGAATCAAATAATACATGCACTGAGTTGTGAGTTGTTTGTGGGCACACAGCCAGAGAAGCCTCAGATATAAGTTGATAGCAGAATGAGTGCGTTTTCGACCTATGCGTATGAAATGCCAAAAACAGTCACTTTACAGTCGACTGCGCCCCAAAACTCGGAGCTGTCATCAGCAGACACACTACTGAGAGCCAAGAGCTGCCGAATCCGTTTGAAACAAAACCCGAGTTAAAGGCGCGCTTGTAATGCAATTTAGAAATGAGAGAAAATTTTTCTAAAATAATGTTATGCTTTTACACAAAATAGTAGACTGACGTCCGTGAAAAATATATATATGCGAGTGGTAGCGATCTGTGCTATGGGCGCGTTTCGCGACCCCTTACTGTTATGCGGTATACTTTAATTGAGATTTGGGAGTGAGTTCCTATTGATAGGATTCTTCCTCGAAGACCTCTCATGGTGTGCACAACCAGTCTATCTGTGTTTACATGACAAGTACCACACAATGGAAAAAAGACAGCTATTTATATGCAGATTATGAGAGAGAAATAGACAGCCTCTACACACTATAGATTTCTGCCTTTCTCGTGTAGTACTTCACTATATGTACCAAAACATAGAGATGAGAGAGAGAGCGCACGAATGATCTGCTGCATCATTGATTGCATGTCAAGAGTTTGCCTGTGAAGCTCTCTTCAGCGGTGAATAGTTTCTGCGTTGGCAGACCTTACACTGGAGTCTGTGATGCCTGAATGAATTTGCATTTTTGGCAAAGCTTTTCTATGTTCCCCTTTGGACTCTATTGGTTGAGCTGAGCTTTGACTCACATTTTCACATTACTCCAGGGATTTGAGTCGATCCGATCCCTTCTGCATCACCAGTAGATGTGTGTATGAATGTATCACAATCTCTCAGTTTCCAATTATTTGGTCGATGCTATCAAAAGAATACTATTTTGAAACTAAAGCGCTTCCGTACTTACTTTACTGTACTGTACTGTACCTGAATTTATGATTCAAATTTGATAGAAGCAAATCTGTTTATTCTTTCAAAATTTTTGCTATCAGTTATATTTCGCTAAAAACTTTGTAATTATTTGAAGCCAAATATTTATTTATTTTCATATATTTATTCGTTTGTATTTTTAACACTATATTTACTGGCATTCATTTAATTGCAATTATTTCTTATTAATTAATTTTCTGATACTTTTCTATTCATTTGAACTATACTGCTATAAAACACGAATAACTTTTGTTCTTTAATTCTGTTTGAATTTTATTTGCAGAAAACAAAGTTTGCTTCACTTGATTTAATCATTCAAATGTTCTCGCATTGAATTTATTCTGAGTTTTATTTTCGAACCATTGAGAATCTTTTTAATGATTGAATACAAACGAATACAAAATGAGTCAATTTTGTGATTGTCATTCAGTGGCAATTTCTTTTGTATGACATTTCATTTCTAATTTATTTTGCAGTATTATTATTGCATATTATAATGAAATTGTTTAATAATTTATTTAAACCCAAACCTACTGTATTGCTAACAACAGTACACACCTAACGATTTTTTTTGATAAATGTTCTCAAAATTTTTTGCTTCCGTAATATTGAAATGTTTTAATATTTTACAAACTTTCTCTAAAATTTTTCCACTTTGACAAAAACCTGATATAACAGTTTATTTGAGCCAATTATATGCTCTTATGAATGAGAATTAGCCAAATATGCATTCATATTGATTTATACAAAGAAATATTATTGAATTTCAATTAAATAGGTTTAGTAATGGCCTTCATATGTCGCTATTCTATTTCAAAAATTGAGTACAAACTATTTACTTTTTAGTTATACATAAATTGAACACAAATTGAACACAACTCATGCATTTTCTAGTTTTTCATCGAATACTAATGAGTAAGTTGTCGTTATTATGAGATAAAGGATCTCATTAAACAAACTTATTTTCAAAATGAAACTTTGCTTAATCTTATTATAATTTAATAGAATCTGATATATATTCAAATAAACAAAACCGCAAAAAGCTAGTCAACTGTTAAAATATCAATATTAGTTGTAAATGCATAGAAAATTTTTATTAAAATTTAATTTTTTCTTTTATTTAGTTAATTAATTATTGAAAACCTTGAAATTTCTACTAGAGTATTACATATCAATAATTAAAGCAAATCCATAACAAATTTCTTGTGTCTTCACATAGTTTTAATCTTTAGACTTTTGCGTTACATAATTGACAAAATTTTGGTTTTGCGACCCATTCTGTTCAACTGTTTCGCTCATTCGAGTTCTGCAGAAATAAATTTTTTTTTGATGGTATGGAAAATTTCATATAATATTATATATAGTTCTACTCTAACTAGTCTTTGGACATCGCTTTAATTCTTGTGAATGATGCTCCACATAATCCGTTGGGAAATAGGATTACTTTAAAATGTTTCAATAGATGATGTTTGAAAATTTTGGAGACTTATAAGTTTTGCTTTTCTAGTGTTGAATTTCTGATGTTCAATCTGAAAGCTTTTTATCTTTTTTTTCGATTTAGTGAAAAAATATTGACATGGAATCAAATATCAAATTGAAATAAGATTTGAAGCACTAACTTAACAAAAAAAGTTATTCTACAAGTTCTATGTTATGCTGAATTTCTACTGTTTCGATGCCATTGAAGAGAGATTTGATATGAGAACCGTTCTCTGCTTTCAATCTCTATTTGGTTTCTGTTATTTTGATGATCTGCAACTTATTCTTATGAGTTAGTATTGTTTTAGTGGATTGAAGTTTATTCTAAACAGTGAGTCACGTGAACCCATGGATGTGCCCCAAATCGAAATTGTTTGCTCCTTCATTCTTAGTTTTTATTTGATTCGATCATTCTCTTTCATCTATGCATCACTAACTTTGCGCATTAACTATCACTGCAAAGTATGGCACATGTATTGTATGTACAGTAGAATGTTGGTTGTCAAGGGACACATTGGCATTTTCTGGTGCAGCGCCTTTTAATTCCTTTTCTTTCTGCTGAATGTGCAGTAGTGTCAAAGTCAAACTCATCCAACCTGTGCCTAACTTAGAAAAGTCAACTCCAACATAGATTAAGATATTATGTGAAAGAAGATGTGAGATTCTCTCTCTTTTCTCATTTATTGCAATAATTTTTTATTTTCAAATCCAAACCTACAAAGAAAAAAGTGTCGATATTTCTGTTACTCTAATAATACATTAGAAATATTTCACAGCATCTCTTGTAATATAATTTAATTCTTCCTCACTTTTTCAATTGCATGTTTTACTAGTTTTTTAGTTTTTTCATTGCGTGCATTTTTTAGCAAATATTTCACTACTGGTACTGATGTCAGTGTGTGTTCAGTGACCGTTCAATAGAGAAATAGATAACTCGTGGGAAAAAATCATTCATCCTTCAATGTGGTGCTCACAACTCACTCAATTGTGTGTGCAATCCATCACAAAAATTAGTTTGCACTCCTTCTGCACTCTTTCTGCACTCCTTTTGCGCTCCTTTTGCACTCTTATTGCACTCCTTTTTTATCATTAAGATATTTGAGGCATTTTTAGACTATATATTTAGTTTGCATTTCTGACATTCGTCATAAGCAAAGCGAGCCGACAGACAACAACTAGTTATACATAAATGTGTTGTAATGTTTGCCTCATATAATGAGAAGCTGTGCACCCATTTATGTTTTAATGCTATTTCGTTTGAATTATTGTTTCAATTGCTTCACTCACTTAATGCCCTATTCTCTGAAAGAGGCCATCCATGCATCTGGAAAAGCAAATAACCCTTACGTAAGGCGCAGTTGAGTTGTTGTATTAGTATTTAGATGACAAATAAAATTGCATTTCAAATATAATTGACTTGACTTTAAACTTGTTGTTTGGGCTAAAACTAAAACTAATTTCAAACCTTTAGTTCTAATCTACAAGTAATGGAACACTTAACTGATAATTTTCATTTCAAATATGTTTTTTCATGAGATTCAGGTTCTTTGTCCGATATTTCATTTAATTTTTTTTATTAATGATACACAGAATTAACTTATTTTCTTGTTTTTTCTAAAACTTAATTTCTATTAAAATATGCCTTCAAACAGATTGATCTGAGAATTATTTTCGACATTACTTTATTATTAATGATTCTCTGGACTGAATATAAAATAATTATTTTAATGAGCGTTACGTAAAGGCAACAGATATTTTTGCGGATGCATTCTTGTCGACACTTTAAACCTCAAATGATTGCAATTCAGTGCCGACTTTGAAAAAAAGTCTTTCAACCACAAAAGTTTTGAATTGAGTTGTAAAAAGTCAGTTTCAAGTCATAGTGGCGTTGAATACAATTTTTTGTTTAAATGTAGGCAAACATATCATAAGTTAGCGAAACACACGATGACTTTAACTTTGATTGTAGGCTTTGTCATAACATCTATGATATACTGTTGAACACGAGAATTGTGAAAGCATTCATCCATTTTAATCATTGGACGCGACACTGAGAATCGGCACCGAAAAGGCACCGAAAAATTACATACCATTGCCAGTAGTAAATGACAGACTAGTGGTCACATAAGCATACTCTGCTATTCTAACTATTCTATACTAACTTACTCTAAATCATAGAGAAAAGAAGTAACACTAACTTTGACCTTAACATGTCTTATACTCTATACTTTTCTTATTTATATCGTATAAATAGCTTTATTTTCTTACTTTTATATTCACATAACATATATCTGTAGAAAATATTAATATAAAAGACAGAGAGCAAGCATTTGAATGAATTTTTCACTCATTCAACTCTTCTTTATGTTTATCATTTGGTGGTCTATTGTTCACTCTTAGAAAAGTTTATTGTCCTCATAATACTCAAGTTCTTGTTTTCCGATATTTTTACCAAATTTTGTGTTAATGCGAACCAAAATTATTGATCGTTTTATATATCGCTCGAAAAATATTTCATTTCTCAGACATAACTATTTTATTTGATTAACATTTAAAATGAAATTAATTTCAAATATCTTTTATTGCTTTGAAGATTGGAAATCAAATATTTTTTACTTAACTATTGAATTGAAAAATATTTACAAAAGTGGTGTCAGTCGTCTGTCTTTCATCTTAAGATTCAGACACATTTATTGATATTTTTGAAAGTTATTTCCAAAAGTTTGTATTATATGTATAATGATTACTGAAACGGCGTCCTAAATATTGATGAGATAGAGAATAGTTATCATATTCTCTGATTTTACATTTCGTGTATACATTATATGACTTGTTTGCAGTCATGTAATGTTAGTACGTTTGCTGACTTGCAAATGATTAATGATTGGCCGTAATTTACACCTAATACTAGTACTATTGCATCTGCACTGTAGCACGCATTCCATGTTTTTCAATTCGTATTTTTGTCAGGAAACATATTGCTCTTCAACAAAAGGTGAATCTGCTTCAGGCATTTCCTATGAGAGAACTGAGAACTAGTAGTAGAGAAACTGCAAATAGAAAGCAATGGGTAATGCAATTCATCGTCTTTGACCTGTTTTACATATTGCATGCATTGAAACATTCATATTTCATCGTCAATTTTTCATATCTACTCAATTTTTTGTTAAACGCCAAAATTTCTTTGAAAAATTAGGTATTGTTTGCTTTTTCTAAGAAAAAACTATCATTTTTCTGACTTTTTTTTATCATTAATTACAATGCATTGTGTTATGAATATTCGCAAAGTTTGTGCTTTTTTCATACAAAACCTTTAACCAATTCCTTGTTCAAGAAATTAATGTGTTCTCATATAACTCTTTCATTTGAATAAGTTTTTGTAAAATGAAATATAAGACTCTTTATTATTGTAGAGTTTGATTACAAAGTAAATAATGTTCATTAAATTAATAGATTAATTAATAAATAAATTCAGAACAACAAAAACAGGAAAATAGATTCAAATTCTCGATAACAGAAATTTTTGTTTTCAAGACTTTGTTGTAATATAATTTTCAATTGTTTGCAACTTATAAATCATTTATAAATTCATATTTGAATTGCTCAATGAGTTGATTTGTGATTATTTTGTCTTTAATTTGCATCTTATGTCTTATTTGCCAGTATTTGATATATTTCGATACATAACATAAATTTTGCGCATAATTTATATTTTCATTAATAATTCAAACAAATTATTTTTATTTTGCAAAGAAAATGTCATTTCTGTCTAATGTGAGGGTAACTAATGTTTATTTTATTAATTTCTAAATATTGGTGACATAAATGTTTTCTGTTGGACACCCTTTCCTTGAATAATGAATGCAAACTTTTATACTTCACGTCTGAAACCTTAAAAAATGCTGAAATTATAATTTGTAATAACTTGGAGTCTATTCGTTTCATATATTCTTGTTTTTCAGTTTATTAGAGTAAAGAAGTAATAAATCTTTATTTAGGAATTGATTTTTGTTGAGATAAACTTAAAATACATTTTTTGAATATTTTTTAAAAGAATACTTAAAGGATTTTACAATTGAAAAATTTTTTAAACGCAATTTTGAAAACTATAAATACATTTGAATAGTCACGTATTGATTTCAACACATAGATAATGATAGCACTCAAATTATAGTATATTTGAAGTTTAAATTATTTTTAATATATTGCTATGAATTGTTACACAAAATAATTTTTTAACTTTTTTTCGAAGGACCACCGCTTAAAAGACTTAAGAAATCTGACATTGTTAGTGATTTAGAAGCAAAAACATCCATCTCTTATACTGACGATTAATATGTGGACCATTTTTTGGGAAAATAAATATATAATTGAATTTCGTTTTGAATGACATTTGTGTGGATCAGCCCTTACGTTGTTTTTCATTACATTTAAAACAAAGCGCACCCATAGACTGCTTCAAATTCAGAAAAATGGTATTATTTTCGAAGAAATGCGTGTGTGTTGTAATCCTCACAGTTCTATCTCTTTTTAATTTGGCATTTATTAAGTGAAACCATTTTCTTTCTCAGCGAGTGATTTCACCAATAATTTCAAAATTAAATCATAAATTGTAAAAATTTATGTAAATTTATTGATAAATAAAATATCTTTTATTTTATGTTAATTTATTTATTTAAAACTTTTCATTATAATAAAAATCAATTAATAGTAAATTATAAATTACTATAATATATATTTTCAAAAAAAAATTATTTATATATTCAAATATCAGTGCTTTATATGAAATTTAGTAACAGTAAGAAAATTTAGATTAATTAATATTATTTTGATTTTTGATGTGTTGTGTTTTTATGAGTTTGTTTGAAACTTTATTACAGGTATTTCTTAAGAATCTATGAAATTAGTGACCATTAATATAGACACAGGTATTATAAATTGAAAGGCAAACAAAGTGAGTCTATTTTGAATTGTCTTTGAGCGTAAAGACAATGAGTTATAAATAAATGAATGAAAGCCTGAATACCACACAAGTGTTAAACAGTTAGCGTAAAATTTGCTGCAATGCCTAATAAAATATTGATGATTATGTTTGCACTGCTGTAACTCGATATAAGCTTAAAGATAATAATAATGATAATAATAATAATAAATGGTAAATGATTGCCAAACACTTAGATAGCTTGCATTGGGATATATTTGTGGACAAAGTTCCGCCTCTTATTCCCTCATTAACTTGCATGTCATTGATGTGAGAACAGTAAAAGATCGTTTGACTGCAGCTTTGATTAGTGCCTTTTTATTCTCCATGTCATGCTTGTCAACTGATGTCCCTTTATCTTTAATCTGACGTACCTTTAGCTAAACCTATTCAAGAGTATTAAACAGTCTCGAAATGCGCCTGCGATGAGATAAGTGTATATCCACTCAGGCACTTATGTCGCATTCCATTATCATTCAGGTATACCTTCTCTATTGCTTTATTATCATTTTCCCATACCTTTCATTCGAATGATACCTAAACCACAAACTTTAAGTTATGCTCATTTGATGCTTAATTTGATTGCCTGAAAGTATGTCTTCAAAAATTATTATTTTTTACGGTTAATTCATTTCAACGGCATCTCATTTTTAGATCTATGAAATACAGCCCAAAAGCTTCAAATGTTTCTTCTGAATAATTTTTTTTGCATTTTGTTGTCATGAATTTTTACTTCAGTAGTAATTCTCATATTCAATGATATGCTCACTGATCATAATACTAAAGTTTTGAATCACTAATATATATGTTTTAAACGATTTGAACAAAAAAATAATTAAATAAACTTAAGTTCAATAATTTTGACTTATTTTGAATGCAAACAAAATTATGATTTAAAACAAAATTATAGACCCATTAAAAATAAAATTGGGTAAAACCCATACAATTTATTCATTTGCACTCGAATTATGAAAATGTGTTACTTTTAATAAAAATCGGTATCAAATTTTATTTGAATTTTCTTTCATTTCTTCCTGTTTTAGTCACATATTAATAACTTAGAATTTAAAACAATATTATAAATGACAACCAATTAATATTTTGATTCTACTGATATTAATACTTAAATTATTTGTAGGTAATTAGAATAACACAGAATAGTAACCATGTTAAGCATTTTCTCATGTATTTCTCTTATCACTTTAAAATATCTTTAATGTTCGTTAAATTTAGTAATCAGTTATTCAGATATAAATTACATAATCAAAAGTAACGGCAGTTATATTTTTTCATCTTTGATAAAAAATCCGAATAAGATTAAAAATTCATACTTAATTACTCCACTATTTTCTGAATACTTTTTTTAAATTTTTTTTTTGATTATTTATTATTCATGAATTTGAGTAACGCTAGAAAACCAGAATTATTAAGTACTTGTTTTTTCAAACCGATCTTCTAATAAAACTTTTAAACATATACGAGTTTATGCAAGTAAAACATTTTTGTGCTGCAGCTCCTCTTCAAGCAAGACTTGCACAAACACATGGATATATTTCGTTAAAGACCTTTGGAATACTTATTTATGAAAGTGTTCCTTTTCGTTAAGACCATTGAAATACATGTCGTTACCATTGATTGACTTTTGTTTCAGAAAGTTTTCTTTTGAACACAAAGTAATGCTATTATAGGAGATGATATTAAGGCGCGTTTCTCTTATATTATTTGATTTCGTTCGCTTGATTTAGCAGAGAGTTTGCTACTGAAAAAGATCGTTTCATTTAATGAGTACTCATATATCGCATTTCTAACTCTAAGTTGAGACATAAGCTTCAGGAATATTCCATTGAAATTTTCGCTTAATTTTTAGACAATTTCAAAATTCTTTTCTATAGTAAACTAAAATAAGAAAATTTTACTTAAGATTCGAAACAAAGTTTGGCACTGCTATAAAAGAGAAACTAAAAGCTTAGCAATAGATTTGCGCGTTAATAAGGTTTTGGGTTAAATGAGAGAAAAATATATTTAATGATTTCAATTAAATGTAACGCATCTGATTAATTAATCATTGAGACCATGTTTTTATTTTATTTTCTAGAATTTCATAATATATTTATATATAATATATACAATACAATGTCAAAGGAGTTTCTCAGAGATTAACTGTCTGTAAGATTGAGTGTCGAATTAAGATTAAAAGTTGAAAAGTTTAAATGCGTTTTTTTAACTTTTTTCAAATGATAACAATTTATCTCTTTTTTTGGTGACAAGTTTTACACTTAAGTAGCATTAGATTAATATTTGGGTCTTTTGTTTTTATCATTGCAGCTCTTTGTGTTACAATTTTCATTTCTTCTGCTCATTCAAAACAATCTTTTTTTATAACTAGAATTATTCTTTTGTACAATTTTGAGTCATTATAATACAGCCTAATCTCGATAATATTTGAATCTTCTTTTGGTTATAAAGAAGTGCTTAACTTTATCATTAGTTAACATATTCATAAATCAGCGAAGTTTAAAGATTCAAAATATTATTTTAATCAGAATGTGAGTAAAATTTTAACAAACTTTTATACAATTTTCTCAATTTATATGAAGTAAAAATATTTTCAGAGTGCAAATAAACATTTTAAAAGCTGCCGTTTTTAGAATTTCATTATAATTACAATTATTCTAATTAATTAATAACTTTTCCCACAACTAAAGTTTTCATTTATATTTTATGGCCGTCTTGTTATATGAGTATTAAAGCAGTTTTTTCGGTTCATTTATTCATTGTGTTAAACAATCCTTTTGAGTATTTAAACAAATAAAAGTTTATATCTATATCATAGTGGCCTTAAGCGCATTTGTGTATTAAATCTCAATGCACTCTAACTCCCAATTAACAGTTTTACAATTAAAATGACTCACTATCACAGTTATATGGGTTTTGTATTATGTTATAGTAGTTATTATTACAATCAGTAACTCTCAGTTTAATCAGTGTTTACAAAAAGATCGATGGTATTAATCACCAGACGGATGTCTCCGAAATGGTCGGATGTGAGAGCGTTGTAGTAAAAGCAGTGGCCCCGCTCTCTGATGATGATCTTCCATATGTATCTGGTGTCAAAGGAGGTAAATTGAGCACACCGTCAACATTGGGAGAAGCCGTTCCGCGTTGTTGTGCAGCCATGAGATCTGCTGGTCCATGTCCTCCTCCCGCAGCGCCTCCTGACATGAAAGGTGCATCTGCTCCCAAATTAACAGAGCCTAACACAGAGGCACGAAATAATGCTATAATTTTAGAATATCATAGTCTCAGTATATAAACAATTCCATACTTAATACTCTATTGCATACATACCTGACTGATGTATGCTATCATGAAGACCAGGTGCTGATGCCGGCGGATGATTTCCAGGGTTGCCCGTCAAAAATGGTGGCACAAGACCAGGTGGACCTTCACCGTTATGATGAGGAGGAGGTCCTTGGCCTGGAAAGAAGTCATAGAATCCGGGCCCGTGATGTTGTGGAGGACCACCGTATTGAAACTCACTTGGATTACTTGAATCTGTTTTTCAAATATAATAATTTAAGACTTATTTCATGTGTTTCAGTGTTTATTTGGTTCATTTTATATTTTTTTACGATAGGTTTTATTGTTAATTGTTTCTCATTATAATTTATTCAATATCTTATTGGAATATATTTTTTGTTTGTAATGTTTCAATAATTAGATTATTTTAAGAAAAATGGTTTGTTTTATAATTTAAACCTGTATTTTAATAGAATAATCCATTAAAACGCTTGAAAATGTGAAAAAATGAATGCTTTTATAAACTCCTAATCAAACACAAACAAATCAGCAAAATTTGCATTTCGTGTAATGCATTTCAATTGGACTGAAGTATTAATTCTAATTTTTTCGTGTCGTAAACTAATAGACAAGCTTTGGTAACATTTCGTGGTTCAGTAAAAACTTCATGCGGAGAGGTTTTAAATCATGCAAAGCTTAAAAAAATATTCATTTACATAAGAGTCAGAAGGAATGAATTACTGTAATTAATACTCAAATTATTTCGCATAGGTTTCAGATTTCACTTCTTTCCTTTCTTTCTTATGCTAATCATCGAAACGATTGCAAACACGCTTTTGAGACTTTTTCATGTTATACATTGTTTTGATACATCATTTTTGCTAATCCAAAATTTTTAGCAGAAAGATTTTTACCTTTGGCATTATGTTTGGTGTATAAATTTTGTTAAGAAGAAGCCTTACAAATTGGATACCAGCCCTACAACACGTAGGCGTTTGTGCTTATATGTTATTTTGCTATCAAGAATAATGTTAATATTGCTGCTGTATATAAAAGTTTTTTATGCTTTGCGACTTCCTCTCATCTGCCCGACTTGACGTTGATGGATGTGCTCTGGGCAGACACTCCTTTTTTAAGAAATGCCATCCAAACATAAATACCCTTATATAAACCCCTATAGAGCCACTTGAGTGAGAAGCCAAAGAATAAAGAAGAACAAGAAGAAGAAGAAGGTAACAACTATTTGGTAAAAGAGACTCAACTGTTAACTCAGTTCAGTGCAACATTTGCTGCTCTGCTACTGCAACACATGCTGTCCATTTAATTGATGGCTGGGATTAACATTTGTAAGCCTCGCTAGTTTTCGCATGCACTCAGCTTTTTGCCTTCACTTCAATGCACTTTTGGCGCTTCAGCCTTCAAACGCGCTCTACAGAGCACCTCAAACATTGATAACACAAACTACATGAAAGTCCTCATTCCATATAAAACCTACTTATTCTTCTTCACTTTGGATTTTTTGCGCCTATGTTTAAATCAAATGCCTGAAGAATAATAAGAATAATGAGCATTCGAAACAGTCATCTTTTTTCTAATTTTCAAATATTGAATACAATGAATGACATGTTTGATCTGAGAAATGTTAATTTCTCTTTTATAAAAAATTGTGCTGAGCTCGCAGTTTACAATCTACTTTTGATAAACTCTGTGACCAATTTGTTTTAGTTTGTATAAGCAGTTCATAAGATAGGTTTGATTTTTTTACAAAAGCCTACAGAGGATTAGTTGATTAGAAAACTGAAAGCTATTTGTTTGGTTGACTCTGAAAGCCAACAAAACTTAAATTCTAAACCAGAGGTCCATTTCTTAAATAAAGTGCTGCTGGAATAGCCTTGAGCTGAATATATTAACATTTTAAAAATAATATAAGTTCTCGTCAGTCGCTCCTCTGTTACACATTTTAATACGATATTAGTGAGAGCCCATCTACTTATTCTTTGACTCATTTATTATTAGGGCTCAGCCATATATTGGTATGCACTTCTACTCGCCCACATCTACAGTGGTGTGTGTCTAAGCCCACAGAAACTATGAGCTCCTAAGATATTACAGACAAAGCCCATCTTTTTCCAGACGATAATACATTAACAAATGTCGTCCCTTTCGTTAGCTCTGATTGTATAGAAATTAGCCAACGATTATTATGACTCATTGTGCCCTTATCTCTACCGGTGATTATTTTTAAAAGATGTGAACGAGACCTAATTTAAGAAGAAAGTCGATTGGATCACTTGACAAGGAATAGGCGGATGCATCTATTATTTTGATGTTTAACCAAAAGCTGTTATTAAAGGGCAAGTCTTTCTATAATCTCTCTTATTTAATTGGTCATCACATATCAGATATGCATTAATTAAACATTTTTATTAATATTAGTATTTCTATAATCTTCAGAGTCAACGTATCATATAATATGATACCTATTTTTTCACTTATCAAGACTTTGCATGCTTTGCATGCATCACATCGTTTAAAGTGTACTTTTATTATTATCAGTGCCTTAATATATTGAACAATATTTGTTTGACTTGACTTTGGCGTGAATAGCACTTCGTGTTAAATCTAGTAATAGATAGCCTTCTTTGGCCTCTCTCCCCATCTCTGCTCTCACTCCCATTTTTAAATTCATTTGTTTAAAATTGTATTACATTTATTTCATGTGATGAACCTTTGACTGTAAATATAATTGTATTTTCTCGTGTCAATCAATCTTTAGATTTTCGAAAACTATTCAAATAATTTTCATTCATTTAATGTTCAAAAATTGTATTTTAAGTATTAATTTAAAATATGATTTTCACAGATTTTTTAAGATTGAAATTCAGACAATATTGCAAATATGTTTCATATTTAGGAGAGTCATCACTTGTGGTTAGTGTTATACTCATTTTCAGCTGTCAGTGGTATGAAATCAAAACTTTTCAATAGAATACAGCGTAACACTTATTTGATAGTTTTTGGGCGTTTCTGAACAAAGTGGAGACCATCACAGCGTGTCGGCAATTGCTTTGGTATATTGAGTCAGTGGCCAAATGGCCAAATCATTTGTGGTTCTTATGGTATTACAGCATACGCTTTGTATGAATTTTCATTTATAACTCATAAATCAGTTGAATGTAATCTACTTCAAAGTCTGTGATGTGATGACAAGTAAAAATAGGCAACAACCAAAAGTTAGATTGAAGTCAAATTACCTAAACTAAGAACAACTTCAGGTATATTCTCCACAAATGATACTTCACTGCAATACTGTTTATGCTATTTGTGCTGAATTAATGAATCTATTGCTACAAGCAATACAACTCACAAATAAATAGTTTTTTTTAAAGAAAACTAAAACAATGTGTGAGTGTAATAATCACTTAAGGGTTTGAGTGTCACTCAAAAATAAATAAATTGCATTAATGGTGTCTCTCATACTTCAAATTTATAGCGCTAATCAATTGATTCTGACAATCATAGTATGCAATTCCCATCTGTCACAGCTCTCACATCATACTACTTCTCAACAATAAACTTCTTTGAATTCTGAACTCGTTTGCAGTCAATTATTTAATATGTTAAAGACTTGTTGAAGTATTAAAATTAGTTATTGTGTTATTTCTTAATAAACAACACCCAATCAAAGAACATAATATCTAATGTTACTTTTTCATTTGTAAGCAAAAAAAGTGTTGCATTTTCTAAAAATGAACACAAGTTAAAATTGAAATTAAAGCTTAATATGATTGAAACTTATTTATTGTCAAAACTATTTGATATATATTTTTGTGTGAATTTTACGTATAGATAAAGCAATTTTATCGCGAAATGCATGCAATAAAAAAGGGATTTGATTTACTATGAAGTGAACCAAATTACCAAAGAATAGGCATCAGGTATGAAAAGGTGAAATACAGTTAGTTATCATCACGTGATTTCTTTGCAATCATAACAATGACTATGAGCTCCCAAAACGGTGGTGGAGTCCTTTGGCGGTCTTTTAGGGGTTTTGAGGCAGCACGCAATACACGATCACTATATTATATTTGTGCGATCATGAAATACATGAAACACATGAAACTAAGTTAGTGTGCGTTTATGATGAGGGGCAGCAAAGTTTCACATTTGAACACAATATACAGGTATACAGTATGTATCAATACAATGTATATAAATATATATACCTGTATAAGTTTATACATTATATACAGAGTATACTGTACTGTATATTGTAAAATGCATGAGAGGAAGCTTTTGTGTTCAAACGCAAAGTAAAAATACTGGTCTCCACGTTCTGAATAGGACTGTGTATGCGATTCAGAATAAAAAGGTTTTGCACGCAATTCTTAATGCAAAGGAAAGTTTGGATTATTTTATTTTCTTGTACTACCTTTCAGTTACTTCATTGCTTATGGCATACGATGTTAACAGAAGAAAATAGTTTTGTGAAAAAGTTTTTCAGCTCTTTTATATCGCTTGAAGCAAAATATAGCTATTTTTTCTTACACTAAGATGAGAAACGCTCGTCGAGTCTGTATGTGCTGCACTTCTTGTCCAAATTTTGAATAATGGCATCGTTTAATTTTAAAGCACGATTCGTGAGAAGATTTTTAAAATCAAAATATATATATATTCCTTCAATGATGAATATGTGAAGCTTTGCTCACAAATAATGTTGTAAAATAAACTTAAGCGGTATGAAAAAAATGTCATCGATTTATATATTCAAAGCACAATATTCAGCATATAATCATAGAAAGAACAAATAGCAGATATACTGGTATGTTATGTAACGAATTTCCAATACTCAGAGCCGTTGAGACGAAAGAGGAGAGAGAGAGAGAGAGAGAGAGAGAGAGAGAGAGAGAGAGAGAGAGAGAGAGAGGAGACAGAAATAAATAAAGCAAAATGAGAAATATGGTTAGTTATGGCTAATGTAAATCGCGTTATTCTAGAATGGATGGCAAGACTCATAATATTTAGCTTTGATTCTTCTTCATTCCTCTTTATTGCTGTTCATTCTAGTACTCCTCCCCACACATACCCCTATATCTCCTTCAAAACGAAATGTAATCGTGCGGAACGGCAAAAATTTGGGCGCCCGGAAAAATGCTGCCATAAGAGATCATATACTCTGATCCAAAATGAAGTCAAAATTGAGTGCCACTTATATTTGGGCAATAAAGACAAGAAATAATGATGAAATATGTTATGCGATACCATGACATACGCCAATTGCAATGAACAACAATCCGAAATTCTTAAATTCCGTTTTCCTACTCTCTGTTGCCATTTGTGAACATAAACGAAGCGAACCGCGACGTGAAATGGTTAAATCACTTCTTAAAGAAATACTAAGCAAAGCCGCATTTGCCTTATGGGGAGAATGAAAGAGCCCATCATATAAGCCCATCGTACGAGCTTATTTATCATATTGCATAAACATATCATTGACTCTTTTGCACGCGAAATATATGGCAACCATTTGGCTTAATAGGCGTGAATTCAATGAAAACTAAGACTGTGAGAGCATTTATGACCAAAAGTTACCTGCAATGTTGTTTGCGATGTTTGCCATACAGTTTTATAAACAAACAGTCAACTCATAAAATATATAAACTCGCGGTAGTTCTTCAGATAGGGCGGGATATCATCTATTGTTCTCTTTCCAAGTATAGTCATTCTCATACTAATAATTGTTTTCTTGCCATTTATTTAATATCCTTAAGATTTTAGGAAATCGGATGCTTTGTTTGGTTTAATTTATGATTAACTTTTATGACTCATACAAGTGCTTGAATTACAAAACACAGCTTCGTATTGAATAAAGAAAATAATTCTTAAAACAATTTGGAAGTTTTTAATTTTTTCATTTAAATAATAAAATAAACTATTGATACCTACAGTATATCTAAACTTATTTTTAATATATCTCTCAACTCAAAGACAAGTAAAATAATTTTGTAGACAAAGCAATTGAAATAGAATTTTAGTAAAGTAAGGTAAGTTATGTGTGGTATAGAGTCTTTTCTGGCTTCTGTTTTATAACTAAGTTGATGCTAGTATTTGATTGTACTCAATATACGAATATATACCAGTCTAACAGTATATGAGTATGAGTTTGGTTTCAACTAAGTTTATATGTTGAGTATAATGTTTGGAAGGACGTACGCTCAATGACCCTGCAAGCTATGCAATTGTATTGTTGTGAAAGTTGCACTTCGCCAAAATCGAAAATCGATGGCTAGAATGGATCATTGGCAAAGTTAGGCTTCCGAAGCTCTGGTAATATCAGAATACACTGGCAATGTTAGCGTCATTTCTCTCCTCTGCAAAACTATTGTAACCCTAATACACGTACAAAGATTGATAATAATGTACACATAAATTCCTAAAATACTTCATTATATGTATTGAAACATTAATGAGTAATGAGATTTTTGGATGTTTTCCTTCTTTTGCTTAATTAGGAAGTAATACCAATACAAATAAAATAAGTCACATAAGGCTAGGTATAGAAGAATTATAATATTTTAACAATTCTCTAAACTTGATAACCATATATGCATACAGTATGTACTGTAGAAAAATAGAGAGCATTAAGTGCAATGCTGTGATCGAACAAATGCGCTCTGCGGGAAAATGGCAAATGATAGAGTTTAGTGAGACTCTCATTGCATTCCCTTTCTATGATTATGAGATTGAAGTGAGACCTGCCAGCAAAGAATCACTATGAATCCATGGGATCAAGCAGTGTGGTCGGATTAGGTATGATTATGAAAGGGATTTACTTGGAAAATCTGAGACACAACTCGGATTTGCGCTCAGACTATTTTTCCATTCGGAACGCAAAGCAAACCGCTTTTCGCTGTTTTATGTGCAACAATTGTATGTTTGCCTCTATTCTATTCATTATATATTTGTGTGCTGTTCAAGACTCTCAATACTACCACTCGAATACTGCTACTGTTTCTTATTTATATATGTTTTGTGATTTGCTGTTGTTATTGTCTGCGATGTTTGTGATTTAAGGCCAGTTTTGATAAAAGAACAATTTTTTCAGTTTACCATTGAGTAGTTTGAAGTGGCTATTATTCAAAACATATTTTTACCTGAAAAGTATCCAAAACCATTATTAGGTCCGGTAACCATTTCAGGACTGTCTTCAAGACCATCAGGCGATAATCCAGGCCTTAGTGGACGCATAGCACGTCTTGGACTTCGAAAAAAATGTCGTCTTGCGCCTAAAGTGCTTAACTGTTTCATTCGTCTTTCTTTACTGCGTCTATTTTGAAACCAAACCTAACAATATATAAAAATAAGAAAAGAAAAATGATTACAGATTTGTTATAAGACACAATCGCACACAATACTATATAATACAATGCGTCTCCACCACTAAATAACTTAATTCACAGGAAACCTGGTGTATAATAATTGGGGTCAGTCTTTGAGTCTTTTTTGTAAAATAGAAAGGCATTGATATGTGTGCTGAACACAACTGTAAGACTAACGTGAAGTTATAGACCTTCAAAACCTAAAATGATGCGACTGTAATAAAATAGTGAAGTGTTTTCCCAGTCTGCATCACAAAAGCCATTATCGCCTCCCACTCTTGAAAAATATCATCACCCGCACCATCAGTAACAACAAAAAAAATGTTACCCCTGAGTATGTAGCAATAGTGCAACTTGTAATCTAGTGTTAAACCGCGTATCCATTTGGTGAGATTGCAATAGTAAATATAGTCAATGTAACCATAGTATCACATAAGAGCTAAGACTAACTCGTAAGTAAGGTTTAGTTCAAAAATAAAGTTTTATATATGAATAATAGTCAGACATCGATTCCACACGTTTTTATAGCTCTGACCACCCACTAAACGATTTTATTGCAGACAAAACACAATTTTTCTCCTCTTTCTCATCTTTGGTCATACACTTAGTAATCAATTCTTTTTAGAAAAAACATATTGTTTTGACCCCTTATTTATTGAAAATTATTTTATTATTGTGTATGTATTGATAGTTTCAAAAGATTAATTTTTTATAACCAATTCGAATATTAGATAATTTGTGTGCACTGTTATTTCGATTCAAGTTTCAATGTATTGAATCGTTAGCTTTTGTAATAAAAGTTCTTAAAATTGAGATGTTCTCGAAAAAGGAAATAATTTCTTTAAATGGTCTCTATTATTGACCCAATATTTAGTTTTATGTATTCATATATAATAATAATAATAATTGAAAGGCAGGCACACATTTTCTTTCAAAATAATGAATCAATTTCAATGTGTTGTTAAGTATAAAGTTTAGAATGTATTTAATACATTTGTAAATTTTAAGGATTAAATCATAGTATTTGGACAACTTTTTCGTCTCTCTCTCTCTCTCTTTCTCTCTCTTTCTCTCTTATTCTCTCATTCTCTCATTGATGGAACGCTGTCTCACTCTCTCATGTGTTCATACGTACATACAATCTTTCATTGCCCGTTTGGCTGAGTGAGCTTTGTTGCAGTCTTGCTGTCTGCTCTCTTCTGATAAGAGGTATTACATTCTACTACTGTATCACTAGACGAAAAACTTGCAAAGCATTGCTGTGTATATTCTATTTGACAGGGATGTAAGGATGTGAGGGCTACTGACGATAATCTCAGTTTTGGGTGAATTGCAAAATAATACTTTAGAGTTTGGGTCAGTTGAAGGCACGGAAAAAACTTTCATTTTGATCAAACAGCACATGAAGATATTTATACATTACTACTGTATAATTTTGTTTCAAATCTGAAATTTTTTTATATTAAGAACTATTGATAGTAATACCAGTCTTATTATATTTTCTGAAATAAGTTTTTAGAATTGAATTTTTTTAACAGAATTAAGCAAAACGAGGAAATTCCTGTCAAAATACTTCCTTATTATAGACTAATGTTTTCATTCGCATCATTACTATTTGTATGTATTATCAAATCTTCGCTCCAGAATTGAAGTCGAATCTGCACTCAAATGATGCAACATTTCTGGTAAATGATATTTCGGAACTACTCAGTACTGTTATATGAAGTTGTCAAAGGCGTTGTTATTGATGCCATTTTACTATTATTATAGTATAACCAATATTAAAGTCAGACACAAAAAGCTGAATACAATAACACACATAATGTATAACCCCATGAAATTGTAGAGTAGAGGCAAAAGTAAAGGCAATGTCACGCTTACGCTTATGAATTTGTATGTAATATATTCTGAATTTTGTAGTGTTAGCTTCGCATAGCATTGCTTGTATTGTCTCCATTCACACCTATGGTAGTGTTAAAGTTCAATAGTAGAAGTTTCCCTTTTTGTACAAAAAAACTTAGAGCTTTATATCAATAGAGTATAATTCATCGAAAAGTTTTTGGTATTTTCCAAAGACTAAACACTGCTTTGATTTATTTGGGGAAAAGTTTCATTGAATTATTCCAAGCCTTCATCTGACGTGAAAATAAAATTATACCACAAATAAGAAAAGCAAAAAGTATATACATTTAGATGTGAATGCATTCACAATTTGGTATTTGATAGCATAGCTACCAAACTTCCTTCACTCCTCCTTTATTACAGGGCGGTTAATATGAAGCATACTATCATATCCGGTCTTATGAATCTGAGGATCTCTCATCTCACTTAAGCTCCAGGTTTTACGCAATATTTATATCTATTTGAAAAATTATAGTAAAATTTGAATGAATTTCTATCATATTATTATTACAATCCTATGATTTTGTTCAGTGCCATTGTTTTAAACTTTATCATCACTTAGTTTTACTCATTCCTCTAGTTTAGTGAAACACAACTATAAAACAAGTTTTGAGAGTGAAATTACTTTGAAGGCAAATAATAAATTATATTATGGCTTCGCTTATATGAATATGAAATTGTTTTTTCTTAACTTGAGAGAGAAATAATAGCAAAACCACTCTCATTATTAAGGACGAGCCCAAATCTATCTTAGTTAAGTGCTTCACTGTCTTATCTTTTTCTGACTGGTTTGACCAACTGCTCAACTGCTTTACAATAATGGCAGTTAAGTCAAGTCAAGGTAGAGATGAAAATGAGAGCGAAAAAAATAAAGAAAGAATGAGACGAGAGAAAGAAAGAGAGACGAGAGAAAGATTTATCAAAGTTAATACGAGAACGTATGTATAGGCGATGTGGCATTAAGATTACAAAACGGGAGTGCCGAACACTGCCGAACACTGCCGCACACAGAAAGACTTTTTTCTTCATTGGACCAAAACTAAGATGATAAATGCGTGCGCAACTCCCACTTATATAAGATGCAAAGGCGTGCCATCAGTATCACCATCTTTGCGAACCACTTTTTTCTGCTGTTGTGTTATGTGCATTGTATGTATTGTGTGCATTCTTTTATGATTGAATACTTGTATCGGACATGTCTTAAGTTTAAAAAAGGAGAGAAAGAGCAGCGACGGACAGAGAGAGACAGACAGACAGACAGATAGACAGAAACAGACAGACAGACACAGACAGAAACAGACAGACAGACACAGACAGAAACAGACAGACATAGAAACAGGCAAATCATAAATTTGGTCATAATTTTAAAGCCGAACAATCATATATCTATCTATTAATTGCTTTTATTGTTCCAGATTTCAGTCATAAATTGTATGATTTATCAATTTTTTTGCTCAGATAATTGTCAATATTTTGCATATAGTTGTGTTTTAGATAATTTTAATAATAATCTATATCTCTGTTATAGCAGTTCACACTCCTCAATAATGTTTTTAGACTTGAAGATTAAAGACATTCTAACCATGAGTTATATAATGGGTTATTTTCCCACATTTTATATTGTCTTTTTCTAAACTATACTAACTTTGAATGTTATTTATTTCTTTAATATTCAGAATGTAAACGCTTCTCAACATTTGCGAACATTCTTTTCTAAAAATCTAGAGTTCATTGCATTCAAGGGATCTGAATAATCTGCCCAATATATAAAATAAATTCATATTTTTAAAAAAAAATATTCAATACTCTAAAAATAAACTTTCAATATAAAGTTAATTTCAAATTTGAATTGGATTTAAACAGGATTTAAAGTATAAATTCTAATTTTAAAAATGTGTAATTGATATTTATACTAGAATCTGAAGAATTTATTCAGGAATAAGGCACTGACATAATAAGCATGCATATTCTAAAATAAATACTACATAGTGCTATTTATTAATTTGGGATTTATATTGTTCTAAAAAACTTTTATCATATACAAACTTTTCTTATTTTAAAAGATCCAAAATTTTCACAGATCTAAATGTTTATACTTTTTTTCAATCCTAATAAAAAAATTATACAAATCTAATGCAGTGCTGCACAATATTTTTTTACTTGTCACCCAATTTGCATAAAGAAGTTTATATTTGTTATTTGTTTGTTGGCGAGTAATACTCTTTCTATCCATGACGTTCTCTCTCTCTCTCTCTCTCTCTCTCTCTCTCTCTCTCTCTGTGCTGAGTTTTCAGTTTTCATTGCATGCATAATGCATTGAGTAATGCGTAATACTTAGATTTAACCCAACATGTACTGTACAGTATTTCGAGCGCAAATAAAAACAAATCTGTATATGTGAGGGTTATGTTTTCACAGGGAAAAAAGAGAATTTACTGCTTATACAGTACTATTATTTTTAAAAAGTCATACACAGTCGTGGAAAAGGATTGATTTGATATAAGCTGCATAATTCATGTTTTTACGATTTTTTATTAGTTCCAAAGTTCTTTATTTTGTCATCAATGGTGTCGTAATTTTTGCGTTTGATCTGAATTTACAATTTATTCTTTGACTTAATGTGTTTATAAAGATTTTTATATTTATATTAAAGATTTTCGATCTTTGACTCTAATAATAGCCTAAAACGAAGGTGTTATGAAATTAGAAAGATTGTAGAAAATAGTAATAATTAATATAATGATAAAATTAAAATTTAAAAGTAATTTTATGAGAGTTTCGAAAAGTTGTGCCCTACTCAAAGCCTGTAGTCTATTTCTGAACTTAATAATAACTTCCCACTTTTTTATATATAATGCACAAATATTCTATTGACTGTTATAAAAGCATAGTCAAAGCAGTGCATCTCATTTTCAAAGATTTTCACTATCAACATAATAGAGTTAGAAGTATAGATGTTCCAAAGCAGAATTTTCGCGACTTGCTTCAACCCGCAGACATCAGGACTAACTCGCCCCGACCCGCGGGTACCCACGTGCCCCGCAAATTGAGTGAATTTTTCAATTCAATATATGTTTTATGAATATGAACAAAATATATTGTGATTTACAAGCATTAGATCAATAATATTGAGTTATAAAAATTGATGAGTTAAGCTCTTATACACAAAATTATAAAACAGAAAATTAAAAATTCTTATATTATTCCAAATGAATATCTTAGACTATAATAATAAGACCATATTTTAAATTTATAGAGCTTAAAGTTCATTCATCATTAAACCATTTAAATTGAATGTTTCTCACTTCTAACAAAATCTAAAAGGTTATGAAGAGGTTATGAGATATATAAAATTTTATTTCCAAAACATAATTATTTGGCTAAAATTTTTAAAGTAAAAATTCTGAAGTGAATGTAATTATTCTGTTTAACTCCCGTTCATAACTTTGAAAAAACTTAATATATTAAAATATTAAGTTTGAACAGTCTGAGGGTCAAAGCTGGCACTCGCGGCCCTCAGTCCCATAAACTGACCCGCTCGCACGAGCGATTTTCATAAAATCTTGACCGCACCGCCCCTCAGAACATCTATAGTTAGAAGTATAACTTAATGTATAGAATTAGTTATGATTTGTTTCAGTACTTGTAAAAGCATTGCTTTATACTGTACAGTATGTGTAGTGCAGTTAGCTTTATGTCTATGAATTAATGCTTAACTATTTGAATCTCATGAGAAATTGATAGTTTGATTAATTTTTTTGAAAGAGCTAAAACTTATACTTAATTTTTTCATTAATACCAACTTTGATGTTATATTAAATGAAAAAAGTAATTAAATAAAAGCCATTAATGAATAAACAAAACGCTGAATTTAAATTTTTAACGCTTTAAATTCTAAGAATGTATATAACTTTTAACTAAAGTCTGAATTACATTAATAACACAGAATTTATATCTTTTCCAAAGGTAATCAATTTCTAAGCGGATTCAATGATAAATAACATAATCTAATGATAAGTACAAACTGTTATGGCTATGAATAAAGTATTTGCAAATCTAGAATAACATAGTTTATACATAAGTAAACTAAGTATGAAGAAAATATGCCGAAAAAAAATTTGTTGAGAGAGAGAGAGAGAGAAAGCTTATGGTAGAATTGCATTATGCTGAATAACCCACTAATGGTTATATGTATAGTGTGGTCACACTTTTGGAGAAATTTAGTCTCATTCAGTGTAAATAACGCGTAACTTTAAACGCGTGCAAACATGCATCACATCACAAAACATGCGATAGTATGTGTGCTTAATAGTTAAAAGTTTGTTCTTCAGAAAAGTTGTTCGCATACCAGGAAACCAATGTGCCATTAAGTGTTGGTGAATGAGAATGTACTCTACAATGTTCGCATCACAGCTAACATTCGAGGCTAAAGAATGCTCAAGTTTTACTTATTCACTGTAAGAGCTGTACCACCGCACTAATGAAAACAATGTGAAAAATTTTTGTTGCCATTCAACGAGTCACGATTACAGCTCATACACGTCTCTCTCTCTCTCTCTCTCTCACACACACACACTCACTCGCTCACTCACTCACTCTCATTCTCTCCTATCCTCTCCTCTTTAGTCTTCTTAGTTTCAGAGAGAGCTAACTTTAGTTGAGTTTCGATAATATACAATAGCAGAAGCATTCGCCAGAATCGCTATCAGTAGTTTGCCATCTTTCACAGCGAACAATTGTGACCGGCATTTACCGCCGCTTTAAGTCAAAAAGAACTAGAAAAAGATCCCCTCTAGTGTTGTACTGAATGTATATGTGGGAGAGCTATGCGTTTGATTCAGTGCTATGTTTTGTGAAATACTCTCTTCTAATGCATATTAACTTTAGTAGACTGTAAACTATATGAAACTCTCAATCTTTACATCGCTTAACTTTGCCTTACAATGTATTATTAGCCTTTTCGCCTTTACTTTGCATACAATAGTCAAACCAAAAAGTATGAACAGCATCGATGACAGTCGCCATGAAATATAGCCATCGAAGAGTCTATAATAACAAAAGCCAGTAAAGAGCAAGAGAGATGAGCTTTTGGGTGATAGATATCTCAAAATGTTCCCTACAGTTGATGTGCCTTTACTTATAGTAGTGCTGCTGTCAGTAGTAGTGATACAGTGAAGTGATACATGCGAGCATTGCAAGCATTGCCACCATTGCCAGCATTGGCCCTAAAGCGACAACATTTATACTTTGATGAATTTAATCAGATCGCATCGCATTTGGGCTTCGAGTCTAGTTTTGCGCACTATTACATCGCTTCTAACGTTAACACACGTTTCAAAATCATTTGTTTGCTTTCGATCGTTGATTTTCCACTTTTTTAGAGTAAAAGTTTTATATGCAAATGTTGGGGTTTGGGTTTGATGTTATGTTCTATTATATAAAAAAGTTTGCCTCAAGAGTTTCTCAGTTGACATGTAAATTGGCAATAATATGAGGTGCGCCTACAGATAAACTCGAATTATGAACCCTTCAACTTAGCATAACGTCACTTATCATAGCTCTAACTTCTCAAAAAATAATAATTCTTTTTTGGTGTATTTAAAGAATAATTTATGTTGATCTGACTCCTCAGGCGGACTTAGGAGTGACTTATAGCAGGTTTCATAGTATCGCAGTATATAATGCATTAAATAACTCAGCAGTCATTCTATTCATTCTTACCTGAATGACTCTCATATTTAATCCCGTTTCTTGTGCCAACTGTTCTCTAATATGTCGGGTAGGTTTAGGTGTAGCGGCAAAGGCAGCTTTCAATGTCTCCAATTGCTTTGCTTTTATTGTTGTTCGTGGACCTCTTCGTTTAGTACCTCCGGGTTGGTTCTCATCATTACCCGCACTATTAGAACCAGAAGCATGTGTTGGTGAGGTAGGGTCTGCGCCACCATTGGTCCCATTGGGGCCACTGATGCCAGAGTCGCTCATTGAACTGCTCGCAGACATGGGCGAACTTTTACTAGACATGACTGCCGAATGATGACCTGACCCGTGACCCATATTACTCAATGATGGTAAAGGCCCGATACCTAATAAATTATCGTCTTCGTGGTCAGAGTCAGCCCCATGTGGACCCAAGTCTGGTTCTGGTGGACTTACTATACTGTCGTCTAAGTCTGGCTCACCAGGAGATCCACCGGTTAATACTAGATTGGGATAGAGTTAAACAATAGAAATTATATAACATATAAATGAATAGTAAAAAAGGAAAATTGCATTTATTATTGCAATGGAGAGAATGTGTAGTTTACTTTACGACAATTTTTAAAACTATTATTATTATTTAGCACAGATAGGAAGCAAAAAACAAATCGACCATAAAAGTGAAGCCGGATCTTAACAGTATGTATTCTGTATTCCCCACTCTTTTAAATAATGCATAGACATAGACATGTAGTATTATAGATACTATAAACTAAAGCGGTTGCCAAATGCCGCAACTAAATCCTAAGGCATTTTTATTATCCATCATAAACTATTGCGTTCGTGTCCTACAACTGCATTCGTGTAATATATGGCTCAAATCTATCTCTAAGTTACGTCATTCCCAATGACCGAAACTTATCATTTGAATAGTTGCCGGTTTTGTCACTGAGTCGGTAAATATTGTTTAGAATGAGAAAACCGGCAGTTATGACCATTTTTCACTCTAAAATATGCTTTTTTTTAAAAATGATTCAAACGATTCGCGTGCGATTCACCACTTGATCAAAAGTAACCTGCAATGCAGCGTATTATCTAATGTCATATATTATTTTGTCTGTGAATGACACACAAATGTTCAATGATAGCGTAGTTTGTGAGTAACATTTTTCTGCGGAGCGCACAATGTCTGCATATGAATCTGAAGAGTATTATCCATAGGTGGTAGTGGTGCTCATGACGCTGACAGGTATCACTGCGAGGGACCAGTTTCGGCCCTATGGAGTAATTTCCGCTTTACAAATACATGAATCATATAAAATTTGTTAACTAATAAAAATGTTGTTATATATACTCTGTATAGGTATAATGCATTTCATATTGTAGTTGCTTTACCAGTACTTAAATACTTGATATATAAAAATAAAAGTTAAAAAATGTTTTTTATTGGAAACTTTCCAAATGTTAATGAATTCATAACAAATTGCAAATTATTATTTTTGAAATATATCCTTCTATTGATAATATGAGAGATCTCATCACTATTCCATCGTCAATAAGGGTCGTCGAGTTTAATATTTAATTTAAGGTTAGCTCAAAAATAAGACAAATGATGAAAGAGGCGAATCAACACAGGGTATAATATTTTCTAATTCTAGACTTTTCAAAAACGTCTACTAAAATGGTAGCAGAAACTCATGATTTTAGAAGTATTTTCAAAAATGCAG
>JAQGCH010000126.1:0-32672 GCA_034699485.1 Nanhermannia elegantula
GAGAGAGAGAGAGCGAGAGAGAGAGCGAGAGAGAGAGAGCGAGAGAGAGACCTATCGATACACATAGAAATTATTGAAAAAGATAGATTGACAGCTTTTTGGGAGTCGTGTTCATGCCTTTAAGTTAAAAAAAAGTGTATATATCGAGTGGGAAATGCATTTATGTTGTGCTTCTATCAAATGGTAATAGAGAAGCCCTGAAAAGCGTTAGTCGTTGTGTTCAATTATTATTCAATTGAATCTTTTCAAATCATTTCTCGGCCATTGAAATTGAATTTTTTTATTGTGCCCCTTCAGAAGCCGCACAGATTCGCTTCACTTCAACAAAAGAAAACTTTTTAAAAATTGAACAGCGCTGGCACTGAAGCAATATAGCAGTGAAGCTTTACTCAGATGAAGAAGAGTTTCAAGAGTGAGCTTAAGAATGAAGTTGTTAGCATTGACTATTGACTACACTCTACTCTATAGTGTATAAACTTTTTTCAGCCAACTTTTTAGGAGTACACAAACAACAGTAAAAGTGTTTACACAGTAATGTTTGTCAGGCATCAAAACTATATATGGATTAAATACAAGAAAAAAGAGAACACAAAGAATGAAATGAGAAAAACTAGAGTCACAAACGAAAAGAGATTCAAACGACAGAGAAGAGAGACAGATACGAGAGAACTAGACTACAAACTATTTTTCTTTCTTTTAAAAAATAGAGTACAATAGAAAATATTCAGAAAGAAAGGGATTATTGCAATCATGGGATTTGCAGAGAAAATGTCCAAAAAAATGTCAAAAAGAAATGAGATAAACCCCGCATTAATTTAACACTTTTGATGGAAAAAATGGCAAATTTAGAGAAAAATAAGCACTACTAAAATAAATTCTTAAGTAAAAGTATGAAACGAACGGAAAGTATCGATTCTATAATAATTATTGCTCAAAAAAGATGGAAATATGGATCACACCATTTACCCAATTCCGTTCGATCCAAATATATACTTAATAATAAAAATGATTTACTGGAGTTATTTTCCTTTTCAGACTTAACGCAAAATACACTTAACCCGCATTTATATCAGTCATAATTATGCAAATTTAAAAGTTCACTAAAAGCAATAAATTTCATAAGAAATAAATGCAAATTAATTCATTGCATGCGATAAAAAAATTGAGGAATCATAATATGGCAGTTAAGCCATTAAGATAAGAATTTTAATCATTATTGATTCAATTCTTAAGAGTAAGGAGGAATCAGTTAACTAAGAAGATATCTATTTAAATGCAACACAATTTCATCAATACATAGAAGGCTTGAAAAGTGGTTTTTGTTGTAAATTATAAGCAAAATATTAGTTCTAATGAAATGAAGACAAAACACAATTACATTCCAATTCTAAGAAACAACTAATATATTAAATAAAATTAAGAAATATATTTAGTGACCGAATACTAAATACCTTTAAAAAAACATTTACATTTAGAGAAGCGCTTTCAATAATACATCAATTTTTCCTTTACTTATAACTTTCTATTAGTTTTGTAACAAATATTAAATTAAATTTATGAGAATTAATTAAATTTAAAAACCTTATAAAATTTGCAATAATAGCAATTTTGTATAATAAAAAACAGGTGAATAAACTGTAATGTTTATTTCTTCTTAGCAATTATCAGAGTCTCATTTTTCGGAATTTACTCGATAACAGTTTCAGACTTTCAATATCAAAATTTTAGACATTTTATCGAATTTTGGGGATCAAAAACTTTTAAACCTAATAAATTATAAATGAAGCCCAAGAAATATTAAATCATTGCATTTAAGAGTTGGTTCATAGTTGTTTTTGAGCAGACTTGAGTAGAATTAAAAGTAGTTCAATTTTGATATGAAACAAATTATATAATTTTTGAATTTTTTTCAAATGTTAAAAAAATCGAAATTCTATTTCAATAATTTTGTGATCAGAACTCATTTAATTTTTCCTAAAGATGAAGCAAATAGAAAAACTGGTGATTACGAAATTGTAGAGACTCTGGTTATTATATTAGTTAAAAAAAAGAAGAAAAGAAAGTCAACAAAACAGTTTAAGGGGAAAGATCTCATTACATATTTATCCCTTTGAGCCATTAATAGCTTAGAAAAGTGTATCCACTAAAGTGAAAACTAAAATTAAATTTCGTCTCAGATTTTTATGTACTGGTGCTTATTGTAAAAAAAAGCAAAAAGCAAACTATATTTAAAAAAGACATCACTTAAAATCTCTAAAAAGGCAAAATATAAAATGGTCTGCTCTTTATGTGATTCATATCATTAAAATCTTAATAAAAAATAATATTAAGCCTTATTAATGAAGGACTGAATTGCATAACATATCTTTTGTTTATTTATTGCTTTACAGCTAAATTATTCATAAAATACTTGTATGAATTTATCATTAAAACATTTTATCTATTTTTTAGTCTTTCTTTTTTGCTTAAGTATTAAAAAATAAGAGAAATTATTTTACAATAATGCAAATGCAATTAGAGTTACTGAAATAGAATTTAATTACTTGAGCAGATTTTTCATTTAAATAATTAATAATAAGTTTAGTACTAAAATGAATATTAAATATATTTATGCGTTAACTAATAATTTTATGCATATGAAGCTATAGATGAGAATTGCATACAGAAATTAAAATAGTCATACATATTAAAGAATAAGTTAAGAATACAGCACAATAGTAAAGTATTTAAATATTGTATAGATATTTCATTAATTGGTTGACTGGTACAACACAACAATTATTGTGATAACAATTTCAATTAATAATTATTATTTTAATAATAATTTTTGATATTTTTGTTCAAATGAATTATCTGACAGAATTATTAAATGTATTAGAAAACTGTTTAATAGATCTAATAATAGACAGCACTTATTCGATGTGAAAACAAGTCAATAATCTATTATATTAACCACTAAATAGAGCTTTAAATAAATATAAGTTCAACTTATTTCTCTGTTGTTTTTATTGGTATCTCAAGAACTGATTTGAGTCTGTGATATGGGTTTTTGAAATTCTCATAGAGTAAGAGATCCTTCAAAGAGACAGTTAACTTATTATAGATGGCATTCAGCGTATAATACTGTATAAGAATGTGTTCTTTTTCACTTTTACAATGATATCTGTCAAGAAATTGAATGATTCTGAAAATCGATAAACTATGCATTTTTGATATTGCTTAAGAAGACTGAACTCTATCAATACCTAACTTCAATAGAACATTACAAATAAAATGTTAAAATTTTTATTTTATATTCTTTGTTAAAATTTTCAATAAATATTTCAAGTTTAGAAATATAGTATTAAAAAGCTTTGAGCTTAAAATAACAATATAAGTAATGGTCCGTTACCGAGAAGTTGACTTCTCATTATTTTTTTGCCAACTTTCTCAAAGCTATTCTTCTTTAAGTTTAAGTTACTTTTTAGCGTATAGTTATAACTTATAACTAGTGATCTACAGAAACGGAAACTTTGGGCACAAGGGAACTGAGGGAATGCAAATTCGCTAATTTTTCAAAGAAATGTTTAATAACACTTTAACTATTTTATTTTTATCCGTGTCAAATATTTGTTTTTAATTTTATGAAAATATTTATTATATAAAAATACATAACTAAAGGCACTTTTAAATTTTAAGTAAATTTATATTAATATTTTGTAAGAAAAATATGAATCACGATAATTATTACAATTATTGTTCGACAATTTATAGACATGAAGAAACTTAGAAACTCACTTTAATTTTGCATTTGATAAGTAATTCAAAACCCAGATTAAAATTTTGTTTCAATCTCAATTTGTGAGACATAATTTTAAGGCTGAATCCAATCGAAAAACATTCCAATCCATTCAAAAAAAATCGACAATAAAAGTAGGGATCGAACTTAGTTATCCGAATATCCGATATAAATCTATAAAGGTTCAGTTTAGATATAAAAATTTTTTTAAGCGTTCGGTTCGGATATAAAATTTCCCCAAGTCTCTTTTGTTTTTAGAAAAATAAAATTAATTAAAATGTTTTTAAAATTTGAGTTGTAACCAAAATTCGGTTCGAAAACTCAAGTAATCATTTTAGGTTCTTATCTTATTTATAAATTTTACAAAGTGTTCAGTTCGGATAACAAAATCTAGAAAAGTTTTCGGTTCGATTCGGATATAGAAATTTTCCCTAAGTACAACCCATAATCAAGACCTTCACTTGTGTAAAGTGATGAAAATAAAAGTCCTGTCGGACCACTATATGTCAAGCTTTATTTGAATGCATTGTTAACTCTTAAAATTAAAGTAAGTGTTCATAACTTACAAGGAGACCTTTTTTGCTGCCTCACCCGATTTTTGTGCAAATTGGTGGCAATACTAAGTTCGGGGTCCTGATTACGAATATTCATATTAGCCATGCCAACTTTTCACTTTCAGTCGGAAAAAAGCATTCATTTCCTCAAAAATCAATGAAAAGTATAGGAAACATGAAACTCATTTTATAATGTGTTTCAATAAAATAAAATTGCAAAAGTAGCTCTGCTTCAAGTGAATGTAATGATTGGAGTGAAAGTTATGCTTGGGATGTAAGTAATATTTGGGAGAAAGTAATCATTGGAATAAATACAAAGCTTGGAGTGAATACAATCTTAGATGTAATGCATATTATAATAGAAAAACTTTCATATTTCCTATGCTTTCCATTGATTTTTGAGGAAATAAATGTTTTTTTCTGGCTGAAAGTGGAAAGTTAGCATGGCTAATGTCGACATTCGTAATCAGGACCAAGAACTTAAAATTGCCACCAATTTTTACAAAAATCGAGTGAGGCAGCAAAAAAGGACCTCGTTAGTAATTAAAGGGTGACAAGAAACACATCACTTTCCTAAACTATAAAATGAATACAATATTTATAATATCTAATCAATTGATGATAAATATTTATTAACAAATTCTATGAACAAAATAAATTTTAATTATTCGTTAATTTACTAAAATTTTCTTTTTGGTAGAAATGATTGAAATATTGTCTCATTGTATTGTTAATAAAACTTTTGAAACTCCAAATTCGGTAATTTTGAGTCCTGATTTCGTCCATTCAATTGCCAAAAAGTTCCTTATCTGGCTATAACTCATAACTATCTACTTTTGTTCATATGAGCCAATACTGACAAGGAGTATAACTCAAAGGTCAATTCTCGATTTTATTGAAACGCAGTCAACTTTTAAAGCATATTATAGGGATTAAAAAATTAAATTTAGCTGACCATCGTCAAGGCTTTTTAATTTATTCACAGAATTCTTTCCAATTACTCCATTTCAATAGTATAGTTATATTTAATACTGTTTAAATAACTTAAGAACGGTTTGAGATATTTATATGAAATTTTATTTAATATATTATACACATAACAATTAGGCATATCCTATAAAAGTTTGGTTAAGTTCCGTCATTAAATGCGTGCTCTTCTACACTTAAATATTCTTATATAAACATCTGCCACAGGTTTAGTTATAATGTATTTCAATAAAAAAAATTTCTTTGAACTAAAATTTTAATTATATATTATTAAATGATTCCGAAATATTCAATACAATTTCAATATCTAAGTCAGTCGGATATTACATATAATATTTTATAATTATCTAAATATTTGCAGAAAAGTTATTTTAGTTGCAGTTTATGTATTTTTAAGAAACACTGTTTTTCATTAACAAGTATTCGTATTGTGGAATAAGTATCTCGTAACGAAACTCATCCAAACTTTTATAAGATATGTATAATTGTTATGTGTATAATATATTAAAATTTCATATAAATATCTCAAACCGTTCTTAAGTTACTTAAAGAATATTAAATATAACTATACTATTGAAATGGAGTAAATTAGAAAGAGTTCTGTAAATAAATGAAAAAGCGTTGACTTCAGGGTCAGCTAAATTTAATTTTTTAATTCTTATTATAACATGCCTTAAAAGTTGACAGTTTCAATAAAATCGGGAATTGACCTTTGGGTTATACTCCTTGTGAGATAATATACTCATAGAACTAAACTGGTATTAAATTCTTGCAATATTTTCATTGTTAGAAATTGTCATTAGATATTGCTTTCTATAAAAGTAAAGAGACTTTGTTCACGAATGAAACAAATCTTCAAATCGAAAATAGATAAAAGCCCATAAAGCAAGTGAAAAAATATCAACAAAACCAATATTATTGGAAGTGTTGAGTTAGCAAATGTGTCAAAAGTTAGATTATACCACAAATATAAGGCTACTGACAAAAACATTTACTGAATACTCTCTATATTTATATTGTAATTCAAACACAACACATGTTGCGACTGACATTATGGGCGATTAAACTTCTCTCTCCCCTTCACTCACTCATACACAAAGACACTCATTCCAAAAAAATTATTTCAATTGTCTTATGGTATTATAGAGCTAGCCATAGAAGACAAGTGCGGGGCAGGAAATATGTATAAACATTAGACAACAATAGAAAGGAGTATAATAAAGAATGATAAACGTGAACTGAATCTAATTTGAGTTTTACCAGAGTCTATTCGTTCCAACAGATATATCTGAACAGGTATAGGGTGTCGGGTAAAGCTTCACTCCAATAGATCATAACTTTTAGATTCAAATTTTTAGATCGCATGCTTAGTTCGGCGCTTTTGATCGCAATCTTTTATTTCTAAAGCAATGCTTTAGTCAGTTAAAAAATTTTCAAATTCTAATCAATTATTAAAAAAATTTTCAAAATTCATGAAAAAATGAATGCCCACAATATAGTGGGTTTGATATAAAGGTACGATTCAATGGAGTTCTTCGAAAGGTATAGCTTTCTTTTTATTTAAAACTAAAAGCAAATGAGTGTTATTTACAGCCATTCAATTTTGATAATTGCCATAAAGAAACAATTCTCGAAACCAAAACCAAAACCAAAATGAAAACCAAAATGAAAACCAAATTAATCATTATTGTAGAAAATTCGATTCAACTGGCATTTCATATACCTTGAAGGGTAGGCTACATTAGTAGAAATAATTTATTGAAAAACATTGTGATAGTCTTGTTTAAGACGAAATGTATATAAAGCATTATTCAGATATAAAATGTTTTAAAATTTCTTATTATTATTGCATGAGATTTTTATAATACATAAAACAGATACAAGTATAAGCATTTTAAAAAATGTTTTTTACATTTCAAGCAAAGCACGCGATAGAAAAAACTTATACTGAATATGAGAGACAGAACACAATTTTGAAATGCTTAAATCATTGTATTATCTGTTTTGCTCCTTTAGATTCTTAAATTTTTCAAAATAAAAATTATTCAAATACTTTGATAAAGAAGTTTAATATGTAAGACCAGTATAAGACATTTCCCTATTTAATTTTGCTTTCTTTACCAGAGTGTTTACCAAATGTGAAGTTATATGAAATGAAATATAAATAAATAGTTTTGGACACCCTATAAATTTATGATTATATATACACCAGAGAAGAGTTAAGTGAAGAGTAAGTACTTTTATTCTCTCTCTAATATGACTTTTCTCGCTTCTCAGTGTCAGACTAGTTATGAGAAAATATGAAACAAATGCAAAAAATGGAAGAATAGTATAAAAATTAGAGAATATTCTCACCAAAAAAGACTACGCGTGATATGAGCTGTATTTGTTGTGTGACAAATACAGATAGATTGCAAACGTAGAGTACATTTTCCAATTCGATACTATACTATACTATAGATTCTTTAGTAAATCTGGAGAAACAAGAATTCTTATTCGTTGGAATCGATTTTAATTTCGCGTTGCAATAAAGGTATGGCTGTTTTGCAGTGTATATATTCGAAAGCTTACAATATATTGTTAAAGCCAATAAATTCACACTTGTATGCCTTTAGTTGATGCTATTTCAATGCTATTTCAATGCTATTTGAATGCCTACATCCGCGTAATACACAAAAAATGTTATACTTGGAAAGAGAATCAGAAAAGCTCGCAAACAACGCCAGACCTGTCAAGCCATGCATGAAAGAGTGGGGGAAACTGATAGATAGAAGAGATAGAAAATGAGAATAGACTTCTTCTATTATTGTTAAAAACATTATTTCAGATTTCACCAAAATTTTAATTCATCTCCAATATGTTTGCGGTCTATTAGAATGACAATAATTGACACCGTGTTAGTGATAAGCGATTAAATAGAACATACCTATTATTTTCGATTCAATGATTTCAAACTCTTCTTTATTATTATGTGTTATGCAATTCAGTTTAATTGCATTGGCATTGGGTGAAAAACAACTCTACTAACCATACAAACTCTGCATGCCCCAAACTAATATATATAAAACAATCATTGCTTCAAAAAAGATAGACCATGGAGAGGGCCAGGAGAGGGAGAGAGAGAGAGAGAACTATTTTTAAGCCTAACCATTTGAATAGAACTGAATTTATGTTCACAATGGCTCACAACTCAAAAAAGTAATTGAAACCTTACATATACTAAATAAAAAGAAAAATATATGCATTTAGTGCTGTAATACTTGCAAATAAATTTTTATGCGCATCACTTCTACAATAAACAAAAGAACCTAATTTAGAATTTGGACCAACATTTTCACATTTTAACATATTCTCAATAGTGGGTTACGCACCAAATATTGAATTATTGTTACATAATATCTCATATTCAACACAATGAGACTAAAATAAGTGCTTTTGACTCAAAATCTAAATTAATTTTTTCAGAATTGAAAGCTTCATAAAAACAAAAATAAATCATTTGAAAAACATCAAAATTTATACAGTTCTGCTTTATTTTTGAGTCCATTTATAGTATAATGAGATAATTTAAAAAGTTTTTAATGCATTTTTGTCACAACTATTTACAAAGTGATTCGCAATATTACTTTTATTAATAAATGTTTTCTTTTAGCAATTTGAACGTTACTTCAATAGCTAATAATAAATGAGTATAAGTAACGTATATTAAAAATTAATGCTTAATTTGCAGTGATCTGCTGTTTCATACTTTTCTCAGTCATTTAACTCCTTAAACATTTAATGAAAATAATATAAAATAGTAATAATAATGATTTATTTTCTCATATTATTATTATTTTTTTAGTCTAACGATAAAATAGTTTATTACCCAATGAAAAGAACTCATCTTTCGAACTAGTTTTCTAAGAGCCAGTTCTCGTCAGTGAGTTTGCTTTAATGTCTGATCAGATATCTGCTAACAATAATAATTTTTGACTTTGATGAGCTAATTCATGTACATTTGTGTGTCTCGGATCTGTGTGGACATAGACATCATTTATTTAATGGGATCGCTCATAATAATAAATGGAGTCATTCAGTTAACTATAATACTTAAACTACTTCAATGCTCCCTAATGTAGACAATGAAACTAAATTAAATATTGTACTTTTATAACTAACTAAAAGACTTACTTATATACATTATTACCCTCTTTTATCCCTTAATAATACGTTATCTAATTTACACAAAAATCTTTTGAATTATCTAAAGCTTTAATTAAATTAAATAAAGTTGAAAAGTAGTCAGTTTTAACGTTAAAATCAGAGCAGTCAACGAAATCAGAGAGTAATGAAATTGTCAAATAATTTTCTACTTAAGGATATTTAATGTATCAGAAAAATTAAGCGAAATAATCAAAATAGTTTTGGTGCCCACGGAAACAATAGATACTAAGCTTTCATACTTTAAATCTAAACAGTAATAATGATTTTCTGAATGAAATGCAAAATTTGAGGCAAAAGATTCATAGACTCTTCTCTCGCTTTAATAATAAATTTGATTTCATTAGTGTTGATATAATGCAAGGTTTCCATTAAAGCGTTTCATGATAAATGCCATGAAGACATCAAATCATTTGCATAATAAAAATTTTGTGCCTTAACAACCGTTTTCTTAGTCCTTACATGCAATTTACTTGAGCTTCAATTTATGAGACAATACTGTACCACATAAATAATTAAGAGCTCACAATACTCGCCCCAAACTGAATAAATGATGCATTAAATATGGAGTCAATATATTTACAGTAAATGACCCTAATATTTATGTAAATCAAACATGTCCTCAAAATGTTACCACATTTATATATATCGCTTCATATAAGTTAAATTTGAATAGACATACAGTGAGACCAGAGTAAGACTCTTTTCTTATAAATTAAATACACAAAAAAGAGAATTTCATTCTTTCATATTTTGATGATTTATGCAAATACTGAACTCAAAAGTTTTCTAAGATTTTACTTAAACTCATTTTGTTAACAAAATTGACAGATAAAGGAAATAGTTTTCAATTTAATTTAATTTCAAGATTTTGGTCACCAGTCTATACCTAAAATTTAAAAATGAGAATATAAAGTATTTATTGATTTTGTACAACGAGAACTTTTTTATATTATCTAATAATAAATTTTGGCAACAGTTCCAAATGTGGAAATGAGTTAATCAAATGCATTCAATTGACCAAATTATAGCTGAATCGAGATTTGAGAACATTCTTTGGTAATTCACCAGAGATTAAACTCGAATCGAAAACCATTGATTAGAAAAAAGTTTCTAATGACCAGTCTTTTCAGGATAAAGGAAGAGATCGATTACAATCACAATAATAAGGAATGGCATTCATTTTGTTGCAAAGTTTATTTCAATGAAAATCGAGTTCTTTGTTAAAAACAAATATAATTAATTGTTGCTATTATTTTATGAAAAAGATTTACATAAATAGTTTAACTAATGACTAAACTTTTAAGAATATAATTAGAATAGAAAATCAAGTTTAACAAAAAATTGTTCAAAAACGAAAAAATGACAATTAATTTGAACTGAATTTGAAAGAAAAGAATTTTTAATAAAATGAATGATCAAACAAAGTGTAATAATTTATAATTAGAGTATTTGTTCGATGTGTTTAATTAACATACGAGTGCAGAGCAAATATTGAGACAGTTTTGGGTTTAATGATCATTAATCTTAATTTTAAAATATGTATAAAATGATAAGTTGTTACATCATTTTTAGTTTATTTCAATTATATTTTTCGCGAACAAGAGCTCTTACAATTGACAACAAATAAAGCTTAAGTAAAAATTTTTGAGAATTTGCTGAAATTTATAAACAGTGAATAGAAAGATGGAAAGGCGCCAAAGTTTGTGAGCCAAAAATGAGAGCCATTCAAAACAAATTGAAACAAATGTCTTAATAAATGAGAATCATTTTTAAAACATTTCATCAAATACAACATTTGAAAAATACTCATATGAATCACTTTCTATATTCTCTCAAATAATTAACAGAAATAAAATTGATTGAAAGAAAACATTGCTCTATATTCATAACTAAATTATTGAATCATTCGTTTGTATCGAAAATAGCATTTCAGTCAATATCTATTTTAGTCAATATTAAACACTACAGTTAGTGTTTTACAGCTTTCAATTAAAGTTTGTTTTCCGAATTTAAATAGATTATTAAAATTGAAAAATGAATTTTTAAAATTTAAATTTCAAATATTATTTAAATATGACATAAGAGGCAACACATTATTCTAAAAGAAGGACTAAATTTAATAAAATGCCAACTTTTACATAAAAAGCAAAAGAGAATTAGGTTCAAGTTTAAAGTTATAGTTATGCAAAACCTCAAGAATCATAATTAAATCTTCGAAACTAAACTTAATATACTTAAAGAGCGCTGTTTGGTTTTTCTCAACTAATAGTATTCAAGTTTTTTAAAAGTTAACTAAATTTAAATATTTTGCGAAAGTCAAGTGAAGCTAAAATCAATTTAAGTTTTAAAGAAAGAAAAATTAAAAAAAACAAGTGATTTATTACAGAACAAATACATTGCTATAAAGAGTGCTGACTTAGGGGTTAAAACAGCGAATGCGCTCTCGAGTGAAGATAATAAACTTAATCAACAAATCAAAATAAATGCTTTTATATTCTCAATAGTGTTGAAAATTTAATAAAATTTTACACAAAAATTTCAATTTTTTCGTCAGTTTTTGTTTTGCTTTTAAAGCACATAAAGAAGTTCTGTATTTGAAGTCTATATAAAAAGTAGAACTTTTGATAGCATTGTCACTTAAATTCTAATAGTAAAAGATGTTCGCATTGATGGAGTTAAGAGTGAGTTTTATCTCCTTCTTTGTCTGATTTTCGTTAAGACCCGAGAGACGATTGAACGAAAATTGTTGCCTTTCATACTTTAACATAACTGAGGCGTCATAGAGAGCAACTTTAGTGCAAATGAAGTCTGAGAAAAAAGAAGTAGAGACTCGGTTGCAAATGTGATTTAGTAAGAATACCGTGAATGATAAAGGAGTTCATAGAAAGGAAAACAGCATAAACTTTTGGAGCCCTCAGAGGAGTTAATTAACGTGTAACAGTACAGTACATTTGTTTTACAAACATATACTCGGATAACATTCTCTATAAGCAAACATTTAGTATAACTAGTGAGAGCTCACACACTTATGCATTCATCAAATTTTGCAGTTTAATCATTTCGAAAATAACTTATATTGTAATTAATATAAGAAAATAATTGAACCAAAATAATTGTTAAGTTTAGGCAACTTTCCAGTGAATTACTAGTATTTTCTGATTATGTTATCAATAAAATTAGCTCTTATTATACAAATTGTGCTGTATATTAAGATTATAAGAATGGGGAGAAGAGGGCTGTAGAGAGGTTCAGAGAGGTTCAGAGAGGTTCAGAGGGTGAAGAGTCTGACAGTGAAGCATAACATGTTACGATAATTTGGTGAAAATAAAATTTAATACAATTATAAGAGAGCCTATGTTAAGATGGAGCGCACAGTGATTTAGAATTTTATACTAATTGAAAAATTCGCTTCATATAACATGAAAAAATATTATGAAAAAAATGTACTGTATTGTGTTGCAGTAGTACCCCAGATGGTGGGTCCGCGACTCGATATTGGGTCGCGAAACCTGTTCGCATAATATTGTTTGCTATGGAATGAGCAAAATGTTAACAAATAGACATTAGAAGGTGGGTCGCGATTAAAAAAGAGTCTGAAAATGCTGTTGTATTGTATCGACAAATAGAATGAAAAGAAAAGATGTTTAGAGAAGAGTGAGTCTGAGTATACAAAATATTTTTAGAGAATTAATTTGTTTGCAATGTAGAGAAGAATTCTTATTAGAATTGTGTTTATCTGACTGAATAATATTTGGAGAAATACTGCATATGAAGAATAGTAGAGAGCGTGTAGATGTAGATTAGATAACATTTTGATTAGAAAGTGGTCTTTTTCTTACGCCTACTAAAAGTCTTTTGAAGTGAAATAACTAGAAATGGGTAAAACATTAATACCAGTAATGCTATTTGCTATTTGGCTCATCAAAATCTCATTATAATGAGATTATAATGAGATATCTCAGTTGGTCTCGATATTTAGGATTATATAAGTTTACTGAAAATTTTGCCCAACTTTTTGTCGCCTATGACAATAGCAACAGTATGAAAGGGACTCATAGAAAATGTATGAGAGGACGAGAGAAGTGATTGAGGACATCAATCTTTTGTGTGATTAGATTCGCATTAGACAACCAGCCATTCTATTCTTGTTTTTTGATAGTTTTGCACCAGTTTTGTTCGTATACATTAAGCTTCTTCTCAAATGACAAACTATAATATGGCATAAGACTTGACATATAATCTTATTTTATTTCCAACCATTACTTTATGTATAGACTAAAACAATCACAAAACTTTCATGCATTTAATTTGACTCTCTTTAGTTAGTATTGAGAAACAATTTGGGCGCACATTTATTTATTTTTGTTATAATACTTCTGTGCAGTATAACAAAAAATTGGTACATAAATAAAATGAGATTAAATTTTTACTAAATCTCATTTAAGAAAATTAATAATCAATTTGCAATCATAAAAGAAATGAATTAAAGCATAAATCAGTTCAGTACAGGCAATAAATAGCTTAAAGTTTTTAAATTTTTATTACCATAAGAAATGTTAATTAATCTCAGTTATGGATTGGATTTTAATTATAATAGAGGTTATCATAAACTTTGAAGTACTCTGAATGGATCAATAAATGAATATTAAATATACGTTAGTCATTACAACATTAGATGCCTTCTCTTGTTTTATGAGAAATGCATACGAAGTAATATAATGCTCGCTATAATACATTTATTTGATTAGATAAGCGCACATCTCTTCAAATCTAAAAGTTTGTCAATTTTTTATTAAATTAATTTTTCTAAATTTGATAAAATAAGTGTTATTGTAGTATTGATTAATGTAAAAACAACAGGAAATGGTCTGCGATAACAGAGAGCCATAAATTTTGATAAAATTTTGCAAATAAAGTACAGGTTTGAGCTTCAATTCGATAAAATTGATTATTTCAAAACAAAACTCATTATTTTTTCATCTGAATAGAGCCCTATTAATGGTTTATCAGTAGAAGTTTATGGTAGATATAAACTTGAAATTGATAGACAGCATAAATAAAAGTGATAAGATTGACAGCACAACAATCACAGGTGTTCTACAGTCTATTACCATCTATTACTAGGAAATGTCTTTTTATTTTTAGTGATTTCTATTATAACTCATTGATATTTTCTTTAGAAGGTTTCGAAAATTTCAATACAACTTTAGTGATTTGCTCTTAAAAGCAATCATTTAATTGAATTCCTGATCGGATGGAACACTTGGGAAAATCCCTAAAATATGTTTGAGTTTAGTATAAAACTAAATAGGAATTCAATTTGATTACATTATTTTGAAAATAGATAATTAAAAATTATTGAATAACAAAGAAATGAAATAAAGCACTCTTTTGGTTAATTAAACAAATTATTAAATTAAACATTGAATTATAAATGGATGTAATGATATGTACATTGAATATCTAATTTGATTTGCGAATCTATTTTGAATTCATGGATGATTTGATAAAAGCTGGCATTAATGATAACGTCTAACTTATACAATAGTCTGATTGTCTTATATTTCATTTTATTTTCATGAAGCGGCACAAAAATATATCCCAAATATTTAGAGCTAATGAATCGAAAAAATCAAATTAATGGCCATCACATAAAAATCCTGATAAGAATGACTGTAATATTTTTCACTGAAAGATGTCCTCATCAACCATCTCAACCATTTTCAGTGCCAAAACTAAAGCGCGCGCACAAAAACTTGTTCTATAGAGTTGTTAAATACGGTTAAATATACGCTTACTTTATAAGAGTTACAAATGTTGAGAAATATTAAGTATTTATTAATAACATAATTGAATGTAAAAAGTTATATAACTTTGATAAGAAAAATAAATAAAATTATCTTCAAATTTATCAAAAAATGATTTAATAACTAAATCTTGGATTTATTATAGGAATAAAAAATGATTTACTAATGAATGACAACATTTCATAAGATATAGCACTATAAGTCACATATTTTTTGCAATTATGCCCTCAGATAAGTACAATTTTAATTATTCCAAATTTAAAACTTTAAGTTAATTCAAGTAAAAAATTGTGGAAATATTTTTATATGAAACGCCTGAAGCAATCAATTTTATTTCCTATTTTGAATTCTAGTCAAGAATAATGTTAAGGAATCAGTTGATGTTTCTTTGGCTTTTATTTTTGAACAAATCATCACTTGTTTCTCAATTGTGAGATCAATCAAATGAATATACAATAAATACAAAGTAATAAATTTAGTTCATTAGCATTGCTATGAAAACTAAATTTAAATCTCATGAACTTTTTATAAACAATTTTTAATGGCATTAATTCAAAAGTGTTAAAAGATATTATACTATATGATGAACAACCAAAAAAATGTAAGCCTCGGCAGAATTTCATGAGATATTTTAAGAGAAATTATCGTATTTATCATTTTTGTCAAGTTATTCATTAAATTAAGCATTAATTCGTCAAAATTTAGTTTAAATAAATTTCATCAGATTTCTCGTGTAAATTATACGTAAACTATATATTGAAATGATATTACATTTAAACCTAGATCTGATGCGAAGATATGAGATTTAAAGAGCAGTCTTATAAAAATCATGTTATTATAATTGCGTTTTTGCTGAATATCATTAAATTGAAATTTCTTTTTACTGGAGAGTGCGTTAAAAAAATAAACACAACAAAAAACTTCGTACTCTCCAAAATGCATGCGGGTATACCATTACATATGAAATAAATAAAATATTATATAAAATGTTCTCATTTGAGATTATTGAATAACATAAAAATATTGTCATTTGAGAATGAGTTCATTATTTTATATAATCTAATAGAAGGCGAATTCTATTTATTTACTTAAATATATTTAGATATGAGATAAATAATAGATTAAATCAATTCAAGTTAAGACTTGTCTCTAAATTTTGCTGTTTTTCTTCTATTTTCTTTATATGAGTCAATTAAGAGCATTCGGCGTTAATTATTTGTTCGCTTTATTTATTGCGTATCAGTTGTCTGTGTCTGTGTAGAAGTTTTTGTCCAACTTTTTTCTTTCCGGCATTAATAAAAACAGATGTTTTTGTCGAATGCAATTTCTAGTGATTAACAATAATTAATAATAATTGGGATTCGATTGTAGTAAACGCGGAAATCACTAATTCTTGTGAAAAGGAATTACTCATAAATGATTTAATACAAGATAGGATTCTCTGAGACGAACTCATTTCAATCATTCATATAGTTTTGATACTAATATTAGTATAAGTGCTAATAACAGTTCTATTCATCTAAAATAAATACTAATCCAAAAGGACTTAAAGTCGAATTTCCTCCGAAACTCAGACAGAATTCAATAAAACGACAATAATATGAAACAGATGGCAAAAGTTGGAATCTTTAAAATCTGCTTTAATTGTTTAAATCATTTAAAAAACAATTTATAGCACTTTACATATATTGCCTTTAAATTGTGGTACTATTTATCTAAACCATTAATATCTAAATTATCTTTAAAAAAGATTTGAGACTTGTTTTCGTTTAACCAAAAAATAAAAGGCTAACAAAGTTATGCATCCAAATAGAGTCGCAAAATTGGGTATTTCTTCTCTATTTATTGATTATCAAAATGAAAAGTTGTAAATAATAATAATATTTTCTTAAATCGATTTAAAATACTGTATACTTTAAGACTGTATACAGCATACTATTTATATTTATAGGTAATATTTTATATTACATTAAATATTATTTGACGAAAAGCTAAAAACTTAAGTTTATTAAATAAGACAAATAAAATATAAGCAAAAAGAAGGTCATATCCTCACTAAATATTTAAAAATAATTTTATGAAAGAAAACAGACTCTTTTGCAAACAATTAAAACAGAATATAATATGCAAAAGGGGTGGTATTTCTGTATATGAGTGATAATGAGAATTTTGGGTTCAATCTTCTGAATTGATGTACCAGTATATTGAATTCTAAGGACCTAATGGTTACGCCACTTGTTCTATTGAAATGTAATATCGCATGATTTCTTCTAAAATAAATATTTGTTCAATGGCTTATTCGTATTGTTTCTTTAGCTTATTATTAATGTTAGAAAAAGATGAATTAAACATTTAAAGTGTTCAACGTTGATAAGATATCAATCAAACTGTCAAATCATATTTCTATGCCATCACTCATATATCATTTTTCAATATTTTCTATTCTGTTAATAGCATGTCATCAGAGCCTCTATTAGTTCAACTTTATTTATTATTTAACGAATTTCATTTCGTGTGATTACTTTTTGCAATGAGTTTTATATGTTTTTAAGAATTTATACTTTTTTAAGTTATAATTTATTGAGAAACTTCACTCAAATTAATTTTGATTAAAAAATAGCAAAAAATAATATCTTCAAAATGAATCTATTTATATAAAGCATTTAATAAGGCTATGATGCGGAATAAGATGAAACAACTTATCATTTTAAAAAATTTAGTTTACTTTTACAAATAAATATACTAATGAAAAGTTTGACGATTATTAGTTTACTGTAAAGCTAAAAACGAATGAATTTACAAAACAATCCGATAAGATTGAAGTCGATCGTTAAGTTCTATTGTATGTTGTGATCAATCAGTAAGGTATTAACAAACTTTTCAATCATTTAATAGCATGGCTTTTGGTTTGAGAAATAAAATAAATGCTGTCATTGACTAATTGTCGAAACTAATTGTCATTGTTTTGTATCAGTTGGAGATTTGTAAATATCAATTATTGAGATACCTGGGATGCTATTGAATAGTGAACAATGAATGCATTGCGTTGTTGACAAAGTAAAGTTTGCCATATTTTGATAGCAGATGCAAGAGTTGAGCTCAGGTTATAGTAATTTAATAATATGGCACAACTATCACATCAGAACTATTATTTAAATTGAAAATAAACTTTTAAAAGCATGACTTGAGGCCAATCCTTTGTACACAACCTGATTTAGGGGTGAGGCTCAAAGTTGAAGGTAGACTGGATTGGCTCTGCGTGAGTGAGTGACTGACACAAGACAACTATTTTTTCGACGTTAATAATTTACGAAACAAGAGGGCCAATAATGATGGTTAGGGTCAAAGTATGGTTTTAGAATTGGGTGGCTCTGGTCTTCTGTAGTGTTATTTTTTGTGTTTAATTATTAAAGTATGTTATGATTGCGTTCAATTGGTAAGCCTTAAGCCTTCGTCTATTGGAAGAGACAATTTCACGCTCAGATAATTGCAGTAATGAGTTTGTTGTTAAAAGGATGTTCGCTTATGCCAACTATAACTACATTAATAATAACAATAAAACTCTATTGTCAAAAACCAAAGAGTTTCCGCCACATCTCATTAATATTGATGATTCTCTCTTTTTTTGCAAACTTACACTTTTAGCTGTTGTTGCGATTGCGATAACAAATAAAATGCGAGCCATATAATTATCTAAAAAAGTACTGACTTGTGAGCACTGGGCGAGTGATGATATCAAATAAACACAGTGTCTCTTTTTCTGGTTGTGCCAAACAATGGTTTTTCTCTGTACTATGAAATGCCTAAACTCACAAAAGCAATAATAACTTGCGTGTATGTACAGTATCTACGGAGGAATAAATGAATGCAAACCAATTCAATAATAGTTAATCGATTGACTTAGAAATTCAATTGCAAACCAATCAACTTATTTGTCTCTACTTTTAATAATAATAATACATACTCTTTGTGAAAGTTCTCTATTTCTGTCCAATTATATCATATGTGATACATGTAGATAACAAAAAAACTTGTAAGACTAACGCTTTTGTACGTTTAGTTCATTTATTTTGCTTTTCGCTAAAATAATGGTCTTATTTCGAGAGAATTATGAGTCATGGCTTCAGTTTTTGCACGAATGCATTTTTATACACGATTTTTAAATAAAACTTTTTATTTTTTAGATTTGAATTTATAATTGTTGAAAAGTCTGTAACGATATGATTGTTTATGAAAATACGGGCAATTAGTGGATTCACATTTTGAGTGCTTTAATTACATGCTAAGAGTTTGATCAAAACAAGTGAAGGTTAGATATAAATTAGAATAAAAGTGTTTTCGCTCAAATCTAAAAACACCTTTTGTCTGATAGTTTCACACAAATTATAAACAAGCATAGTATTAAACGTAATACACTGTACATGTAATGTATGTGCGAGTGTTTGCTATGAGAGCAGACATTGCAATCCAAGACCATGACATTGAAGAGCAAACTATCGAATTACGGCTTTTATATCTTAAAAATTGATATTCAGAGAAATGATTTCGAATTTCATTATCACAAATAATTTTTGATTATTTAACAAAATAAAGGAAAACTTATCATTTTGATGAGTCAACCACTAAATCCTATGTCATTCATATTTATTTCTCGAGAATTTTTCTTTGAAAGTCTGATTATATAACATAAGAATTTGATGAATTGAATTGAGAAAATAAAAAACTTCAAATTCTTATAATCAAAGTTTAGACTATTGTTAGAGTATAAATACAAAGATTGGATTCTGTGACTGACTTGGACGGCACGATCGATAATCATGACTACAATATTGTTTTGCATTATATTTCATCCGTATAACAAATAAAGCTTATAATAATACCAGTTCTCAAGACGAATAAAAGAATATCAACCAAATAGTATTACAGCACAACTGTATAACTAACTATTTTCGAAGCTAAAGTTGTGCAGTTGTGTGCGTCTCTCTTATAGAGAAAATCATGCATTAGCTGACTCTCCCTCTCATGTCTTATAATAATTGTGTCCGTGATATGGTTTCTCACTTTTAGACTACAGAGAAAGAACATAAACAGTAATACTAAAGCAATACTAAATCGACTTAAGTGTGCATTTCTTGTACTGCAGTAAAGCCTAATATTTTATGGCACAAACTTTTTATGAGCCAAAAGCGCGACACAAAACATGCGGTCAATTCCTGCCAACAAAAATTGAGTTCCATTTAAGGGTAAATACACGAAGAATAACATTATAAAAGAAAATGTTTGATCGCTTCAAAATATTTTATTCTTAAATCACTTGTTTCTCATTTCTCACTCATTAGGTATAAGTTTTTATGTGTAGTGTATGTGCAGTAAAAATGCTGTTATTTAGTTCTTGTCAGACAACACAATCATTTGAGTTGAGCAAAAAAAGCTATTGCAGCCATAGGTCAAGGATTACTACTTAGTTAAACCTGAAGAAGAAAACCGAGTTTGGGTGGATTTCGTCATTATAACTGAGAAGAAGAAAAGTTTCGCTTTAATAATATTTAATGCTTATTACTGTTCCTCTATTGTGAGTTTCAATTCAATTCACTTTGAGTTTAGTTTCAATATTACAACAAAGGCTTAAACAATGCAATGAAAAATCAATTAAAGCATTTTTAATTTGAAAATATGATCTATTATTCAAATGCATTCAATATAATACAAATTATAATGAATTAACTCAATTCAATTTTATTGTTCAAACTTTTAGAAGTGTCATACAGTACAGCATTTGATTAACTCAATGAAGTTCAAGCTATTCAGTGATGGCTGCGCTTGGCTCACATTCAATAAATACATTGTGGAAAAGACTTTGATGAAGATTTTTTAGTTAACATCAAACTCAGAGTTTCAACATTTAAACTCAATTCAATGTTTTTGCAAATATTTGAGTTAATGAGTTATAAACTCAATGCGAGTGAGAGACAGAGTGAGAGACAGAGTAAGATAGAGAAAGACTAAACTCTCTGCTCTTCTGCTCTCTTCGACAAAACTTTAAAAACTACTTCATTGTCATCTAACAGTTCGATTGGTGCACAGCTAGAGCTGTGTCAGTACTAAAAGAATAATATAAAAAATCGAAAGAAACAAAAATGAGAAAAAGTGAGCAGAAATGGCATTCGATGGCACTTTAGGTGGAGTCAAACCAGTAATACGAGTGCAAAAGTTTGTTCAGTACAGATATATTTTTGCTCTTTTTGAGATACCATTTCACATGTGATCCCAATATTCCTCTAAAATAACAACCGATAATCTAATAATTCAATAAAGAGATTACGAATTTTAGGAATCAGGTTCACTATAAAGAAGTTAGTGTTTGGGTTAACAAAAAACGATAGAATTTTAAATAATCGTGTAATCAAAAAGTGTGTATTTATATAAAAACATATAAATAGATAAATAAACAAAACTTTTCAATATATTTTACATTAAAGCGCGAATCAAATAACCGCAACGGCAGTGATGGGCTTCGCATCCAAGACAAAACTCGGCGCAACTCAACGGCTTCGCTCTCCGCAGAGTTTCATAACTGACGTCACTTTCTATTCTGACACATACGAGCTTTTGGTCTCTTTTTGTTATGAAACCAAAAAAAATTATAAAACACATTCTCTTTAATTCGTTGCCTTCTTTTCAGTTTTAACTCTAATTAAACTCTATTTGATAATTAAATTCTCTGAAAACAAAGCAAACTATTGAACAAATTGTGGTCTCTATTTCAATCAAAATTAGATTAAGATTAAGGTATATAAGGCTCAGCTCAAGCTTTCAACATATTTATCATATTTATGATACACTTTAAACACATAATTAACTCTCTATTCAATTAAATAATGGTTTTGAGACCAAAATTCACAAAATTGTCAACAAATTGTCTTTTCGTTAAACCGATGCCAACATTGTGTTTATCAATCAATTGAATTATGCGATCATTTGATTCGATTGTACTGTAGTCTGACTGTAGTCTCTCTGTTGTGTCCATTCATATGAAATAAAGTAACGAAAAACCATTAGTATTGTTGAGTATTGTTCTGTATTTATATATTTATATTATATATAATACTTATAATACTTGTATTGCTTTTGAACAAAACAACTGCAAAACCATTACATAACAAACTAATAATATTTAAAATTGACTTTTCAACAAAATTCAATTCAATTGAAGGTCACGTTAAGGATATGTTCGTAAATATGATAAATATTAACGTTAATCAAAGGAATCCTTTTTTAAATTATACACTAATTTTACATTAAATCAATTCATATATAGAGATAGATATTTGTGCAGTGAATGTATAAATAAGTTTGCAATCACTTCTCTCATACAATATATATATATATATTGATAATACAATTATTTGAAACATAAATCTAATAATAAAATGACAAAATTGTAAACAAATGGTTTAGTATTGATATTAACAGAGAAATAGATATCGCATTCATATTGATATAAAATTATATCAAATGAAAGTAAAAATTGGTTAATATCTGTATTTAATTAATAGATAAAGTGATGTCAGTATTGATAATATGAATGCTTACCATTCGCTTCAGTGTTAGAGCTTTTGCTTCGATTGCAATCATTTGAGGTGTGATTAGTGGTCAACATCTCATCCAAATCTCGATTCTTGTCATTGCAGTGATTGTTGTCTTTGTTGTCATCGAGTGATTGACTGCTTGTGACTGATGTGTCATCTCTTATAGCAGTTGTCATTACAGTGATTACAGATGTTATGCTATTATTGGTGTTATTATTGTTTTCATTATTTTGGTTATCGTTTACTTCAATCTCATTGTCAGTCATTGTCTTCAATGTCTTCTCAATCGATGACATTTTCAATTATTTTTAACTTAAATCAATTTAAAGATTGATTTATAGTATAATTAATTGAGAATTGAGTGTTAGTTAAGACTGAATACAATAGTCTGTTATTTATAAATAGATATTATACTTGTCTTTACTTAAAGTCAAAGTAAAAACAGTTTTCATTTATATATAAAGTAAAGTATATATCAATTGAAAGAAAAGCTGTTTTGCAGTTATGATAGCTTTAAAGCACTCAAATCTCACTCATATGAGTCTAATATGAGTCTAATGTTCATGTTATGGTCACAAAGAGCTCAACTGATCCATAATAGTGAACGTCTTCGTCAAGAACTCAATACTCAATCACGTGAGCCAAACACTAGAGTCTCATTGGCTCTAAAAGTTTACTTCGCTTTGGAATAGTTTATTATGAATGAGGGTATGACTGCTTTCGCTAAACATACTTACAGTACGGTATGTATTCAATCAAATGAATGGCGAATGAATGCAATTCTTTGCAGCAAAACTTTTCAATGGCAATGACTGACTGCTAATACTCAATGATTTCAAATGTTAGAGAAAAATGTGATTCAGGAAAACACTGCTTATAATATCGCATACAGTCCTTATCATAAATTATTCCCTCGGTTTTTGTAGATTTTTGGGGGGTTTATGAAAAAAAATTTTAAGTTTATCATTGGTTGGAAAGAACTTTTGACCTGAGAGATGTAATCCGCTGCTTAGCGGTTTATCAATTAATACAGGTAATTTGTTCAGAAGCACTGGGGGTAATTTTAAAATTCTGATCAATACATTTTAAAGTATTTATTAAATGATTGGATACGTGTATTTTTGTTTGTCCGGGAATGCCTTAGTATTGATACAATGATAGTATAGTCAGCCCATCAAACTTGAAAATTGCAAAATTCTATTAGAGCGCACCTACCTTTTACTCACTCAAACAGTATATATCAACCGGTACCAAATTGAAGCTTTCAAAATGTTCTTCTCAATAATCAAATTAGATTTCTTATAAAATTTATTGTTTTTGGCTTATATAAAACTAATGATTTTCTTCATTGTGAAAGCTTCATTTGAGCTTAAGAACAATTTTACTATGGACCAAAATTAGTAATTTTCAAGTTTGATGGGCTGCCCTATTAATACTAAGGTATTTCTGGACAAACAAAAATACACGTATCTAATCATTTCTTGAATAATTTTAAATGTATTGATCAGAATTTTAAAAATTACCCGTTCTTCTGAACAAATTTGATAAAAATTCATTAAGATTTAGAGGCGAAACATCTCCAAAAACCGAGGGAGTCATTTATGATAAAGACTGTACATTTCTGGATTACGTTTGGTCTAAAATATTTTTTTTGACGATTGGTTTAATGTCTTTATGATTAAAATTTATTTAATTGTGTTATGAAAACCATTTTTACCTCTAATCTTGACCTCAAACTATTTTTTAAAGCTTTTATTATCAAACATTTATACAATATATTGATGTAATACTTCTTATATAATACTACAGTATTTATTTAAAACATTGTATGTATAAAATATTTTACTCTTTTGTAAAACTTATTGATAGAAATATTTAAATCAAATCTACGTGTAATTGAAACTAATATAAAATTATGTTATGAACAAATATTATTTATTAAATAGAGGAAACCCCACAAAATATATTCAATATCCGAGTATATCAATGAAAACAACTTTGAAAAAAAGTTTTCTTTTGATACCAATTTCAAAACCATAAGTTATTTTTTAAAATTACTTTAAAGGCTGCAGCAGTGCTACACTTCCAATAATAACTTTCCGATTTGTAAATGTCCAAAACTTAATGAGTATTTAATTTGAATTAGAACCAAATAATTAAAAAAATATATAATATTATAAAATTATTATTTAATAAAATGATTATTTTTGTTATACTGTATGACAGCGGTTCCCTACCTTATTTTGGGGCACTTTTAATATGAGAAAACTTTATGGATCAACAATGTTTTAGTATAGTAGTCAATATATTAATGTGAACATTGTATTTACTTTTGATCGCAGATTTCTTTAAAAAGGCTTATCTTTGAAGTATTAATTTTATTAAAGGATTAACCAACAGTATTCATATCAATTGTTAAGATTTTTGTGAACATTAAACACATTTAAACTTAAGTTAATACAGATCTATAGTACAATTATATCGAATGCATTCTTTACAATCTTATATATAAGTTTTAAAAAATATATTTAACTTTTCATTAGTTATATACATTGTATTAACACTAAAATTGAAAAATTCTGATCACAAGCGGAGAAAATTATGCTTTAAACTTATAAATTTTATCAAAGGAGCACCAGTCAGGACCTATTCCATGTATCACCAGTGCTCCACCAAATAGAGGTTGGGAATTGCTGCTGAATAGTAAACATCAATAGTCAGAGCCAGTGCCGTACTCAGCTACGGGGCCTACGCCCCCAAGCATTTAAGTTTATTAAGTGTAGGTCTGTAGGCAAAAAAAATTGAGATTTTTCCCTATTGCTGACCCCCAAACAAAGATTTCTGGGTACGGCACTCGTCAGAGCCCCAAAAATTATGCAAGAAAATGGGGTCCAATTATACGAGTATTAATGCGAGTAAAATATTTAAATTATGAAAGTATTTGATGAAATCATGCAACTATTATTTGGCTACTTATATAGCCTGAATATTATGCTTTTTGGTCACCAAAAGCATAAAAAAGCATAATTTCACGGTACAGTGCAGTAAAGTATCATAAGGATCAAACATATTAGAAAAAATACAATCATTTCTAATACTAATATACTGCAGATATACTGTACCTTAGACTAAGATAAAATATAACTTTTAGTATAAACATCTATTTTAAACATATGTTTTTATTAAATCTTCACAAGATATTAATTATTTGATGAGTTTTACCAAATTATGCACATTATGCGACTATTTATTCGATATCATGTGATCGCATAATTTATATGACTTGTAAAAAAATTATGCGACTTTATGCGATTGCATTATATTTGGAGCTCTGTCAATAATAACAGATATTCAAATATTTAATGAATGAAGACAGTTTGTATTTTTTCTGCATTTGAAGTCAGTCATTTGGGATAATATTAGACTGATTAGGCTTTGAATTAAATGAGTAAAACAGGCTTTTTAAATTTTATCAATTAAGTCATTTTATTGTAAATTATTTAAATATTATAGTAAAATAAAATAAAATTATCAGAAATAATCCTTTAATAGGGTATAAAATTCTTAGATAAAGTATTTTGGGAGAGAAAAACAGGGTTTTGGACAGTTACTAATCGGGGAGTTAATATTCGGAGAGTTGCAATGTTTCCTTTTAAAGTTAATCAAATATATAATCTTTGTTTTGAAGTAACTTTAAATATTTAGTAATAATAACACAACATTCACCTTCATTAATACTCGTATTATCTTTTGCAGTACACTTTACTGTAAAATCAGATAAATTAAAAAACATGCAATAAATTATAGATAGAGATTAGAAACTAGCAATTAGTTGTGCTGATTGTGAGTTAGTTCGGGTTCAATTTATTCGTAAAAAATTGAGCTCTAGCTTATATAGAATATTATTTATAATGTGACTCTTCACTTATTTTTATGTTTTAATACATTGAAACCCAATTTATTTGAGTTATTTTATTTCATTTTATTTTATTTCAAGTTATGTTTCTTATCTACAAATAGCTTTATGGCAACCGAATGTTGATCGTGAGCTATGTTTGATAATAGGGCGGATCAGTTGAAGTCAAAGATAATTGCTGCCCAATTTGTTTTTTCTATTTGTGAACTTTTCTACAGCATATTTTGTTAATTTGAGTGTTATGCGAGACTTTATAGTAAAACTTTACTGCAAATGTAATAGCAATATAAGTTATAACTTTACTGCCTCAATGTTACATTCGATTTAAAGTATTATAATCAGTTTTATTGATAGAATTACTTTTATAATTAAGGAAAAAATTAAAATTACTAAATATGCAAACAGTAATAGTTGGTTCAGATCAATTGTATACTATTTGTAATAAAAACGTCATTTTAAAAACACAACTTTTAAATAACTCATATTTTTCATTAAAAACTTTAAATATTTATATCAAACATACTGTATACCAATCATTAAATAACCAAAATTTTATTTAGGTATATAAATATTTGCTTAAATAGTTTTTAAATCTGAATTGGCGTTTCAAGTCTTAAGTGATCAAAAAAATCTTTTCTTCAAATATCTTGATTCTCAGCCTTGAGAGTTGAAATCGGAATTTCCGAAAAATAATTTACTCATTATAAATATTAATGTCTTTGAAGGCATTAAAACTTATCGATAATCATGCCATCGAGGGTTTAGTGCTTTTTATAAAATGAACGGTAATAATGTAAGTGTTAATTATTAACTTCGATTAATTTAAGGATTCTTTCAGATCAATTAAATTTATATTAAATTTAATAATAAACTTCTACTTATATGTAAGTCTCCTCATACATAAAATATGATTGAAATGCAGCACTTATTATTATTTGTGCCAAACCAATTTTCTTAACACAAAAAACCGGAATATTTTGTTTTTATTTTTGCATTTTTAAGATTAGGTTTCACTTCACTCACAATAACAATGAGTAAATGTTTAATTGGATTTTAATCGATTTCAAGTATGCAAATCATATGCTGCATGATTTCAACTAAAAAGAAACACTTTAATAAAAATAGAATCAAATACATATTTTTGTACAACATTATAAGCATATAAATAAAAGTTAACATTTTTTAACATAAAATCTTTGATACTTTATTGAAAATTTTAGAAATTTCAATAGTTTTCGGTTTCATAAAAGCATTTCTTTTTACCTTTTCTGATGAACTATTTGATTAAAAATGACATAGAAACATCTTTAATTCTACCCTATTCCTGTTATACCTGTAAGGCTTTCGATAACATGTAATTATCTTATTTTTCATTATTGAACTGATCTTCAAAGGTCAAGTTTAAAATAATTGATATGACAATATGTTTCAATTTATTGACTATAAAATCCAGATGTGTTGTGAAACTATAAATTATTTATAGAATATCAAGGCTTTATTCAAAACAATGATTAAACCTTTGTCTTTTAAATAATTAAAAGTAAGCTCAGCTGAATTTTGTACATCTTTATTTTCATTAATTCATTTTAATTCATTTAATACAAATAAATATGCAATTTGTCTGATTACTGATAGAACTATAATCTTTTGGTGGTTATAAAACTGATAAATAAACGATTGTCTGCCATTTGACCGAAATGATTCAGAATTTCTTTTACAAAAAAAAATATTTAATTTAAAATTATAATTTGTAAGATATTTTTTAAATGAAACATATGCTTTATAAAGAATTTTTTTTATTAATTTCAATTTTACATAAAATATAACTTTTAACAAAACTTTTAAATTAGATTTTTTATTAGTTCTTATAAAGATTTCAAAACTTTGCCATACTTTTCGATAATTAATGATTACCAGTACTGCAGCAGTACTATACATGAATTATACAATAAAATTTAGAATAACTTATAAGTGATAAGGTTAATACTACTGTACAGTTAAAATCTACTGTATATTTATTTTTAGGAAACACTAAATTTTTAACTTGAATATTAAGAAAAGAACCAAAAATTAAATTAAAATAATTCATGTTAAGTAAATATAATTCAAGAACTCTTGTCAGGCAAAATATTTTTCGTTCATTTGATAAGATACCAAATACACAATAGCAGTATTTTTATCATCTCTATGTTAATGAAAGCTAAAAATCAATTTCTATCATGTTTGCTATTATAGTTGGAGCGCCTTATAATCATTATGCAAACATTAGCCAAATTAAATTTTGTGCATTCAATAATCATCACAAATTTGATAAAACACTTTATAACGCTAAGTTATAAAAATAGAAATGAATTAAACTACAAAAAAATTATTCCCACAGTAATATTAGTTGCAACACAAACCTTATTCAGTTCCAGTATATTCGGATATTTCAAAACTCAGAGAAAATAAATAAAATAAGAAGTAATTAATTTTTTTTTATTAAGTTAAGACGATTTTTCAGACTTAACGATCAGGTTGACTGAGCCTCAAAAATTTAATGTTTAATATGTTATAATAATTATATAAAGAGATTATTCATGTCCCGCCTTTCCGACTCAAAGGTATTAAGGCAGTCTATGCCGGATTAGGATAGTGTGAATCACATCAGCTGTAAAACACTGAACTATATCCAGCTAATCTACAGCCTTGTTAAGAGTGCTAAAGTACCCTAAGTTGGGCCGCTTAGTCTATGCTAACCTTGAAAATACTTTTTGGTATACAATTAGACTCGAACCCACAGCCAATTAGTGAACCGTGTAAACTTTTGACTCAATAATGAGCCAATACCTAGACCACTAAGCCATTCAGCCAGCTAATGATTATACATAGAAGAAAGTAAGACCTCTACCTGTAGTGTACCAAGAAATTTTTGATTGGAAGGGGCTAGACATAGGAAAATCGAAGATATTACAATTTATTTTGGGAGCACTTCATTTGTCATAATTTAAAAGTTATAATTTCAAAACTCATAACTTTAAAGTCATAATCCCTGTTTTATTACTCACTAATTACTCTGACTTAAAAATTTTAACCCATTTTTAAGTTAAGAAAAGCCCTAATTATGCTTCACAAATATGCTAATCCTTTAAAAACAAGTTTTTACTTTTATCAAAAAGTGAATATAATTTACTCTTTACTAAACAGTAAAAGTAAAGTAAAAGTAATTTTAATTTAGTCCAAAATGTAAGCAAAAGTAAAAATTTAAACCTGAACGCGATAAAAAGTACTTTAAATACTTTACTTTTACTCGAACATAATCGAGTAATACAGAAATTAAAAAGTATTACTCGGCAAACACTAATTCAGTTCTTCGAGCTGAGCAATTGATCCCATACACGACTAGATAAGACAACACAATCATTGTTAAGAACGTAATCTAAATTATAAATATTGCTTGTATTGTAATATAATAGTTGAGCGCAATCTAAATACACTGATTAAAAAATGAGTGTAATTAAAAACTGAACGTCAGGCTAAAAAATCTCTTTTGCGGAACACTAATTGTGCGTTTTGCAAATTTACCAAAAGCTGAATTCCCATTGCGTCAAACTCAAAGTCCTACGTTTGAGCTCACCGTAAGCTTTACAGCCATAACTTAATCTGAGTTGAGGACAAGCTTAAGCTTAGCTTTTGTTTGACATAAGACTGCAAAATGCAACTCATGTTTGTAATGATGAAGTATCGCATAATATTAGACAGAAACCAATGATTTCTATTATGAATTATAGTTGTGATAAATAAAACTAACTTATAATTACTATTTCTCTCTCTTTCCATTTCACACTTATTTCCTTCCCTTCACGGTTTTCAAAACTAGAGTCTTTACGTTTCGGACTTTATATTGTATTTTGAAAATTTTTTAAATGGGAACTAAAATGTGCTGATTATTGATACGAAACCTGAGCTTAAATCAAATAATTGTAATATATTTAATAGTCTGTATTTATTGTATTGATATCATTACTTTCATAGAAGATATTTATTATATTAAAAATGAAATTGCTGTAAATTGTAAAACTGTTTCAGTAATTTTAATATTATTTTCAATTTGAAAATCTGAGTTTTATTAGATATGAACCAGATATGAACCATAAGGAATGAATGAATATGAAAAAGTTTTATAACGATTAAAACTATGAAAATAATGATTTTCGCAATGCATTATGTTTTTGTAAGTTTATTATATTCTATCGGAATTCTTTTGATGATTTAAAGTTTAGATAAAAAGAAAAAACTATAATCAGACTATAATATCCGAAAGTAAAAACCTGACGCATAGCTTGTACGCTCAAAATCATCCCAAATGTCTATATAATAATATAGTATATGTTATGTGTGTATTCAATTGTGGAATGTGTTTTGTGCCGCTTTGAGCCGGAAGTTAATTCTTATTATACTCAAGAATCTCGTAATTTGGCCATCAATTTAAAAGTTATATAAAATAAAAACAACTTTTCGATAATTTTGTCAATAATTTAAAAAATAGATTTAGTATTGCTTTGTTTTGTTGAGGTATAATGAAAAAAAGACATTTATTGAATTTAAACCAAAACTAAAAGAAATTTAGGATAATTAAAGATACAATAAGAAAAAAAACCACATTCAGTGCACACATACATTACATACAGTATTACAGAAGGAAAGCATAAATAGAAAAACTTTGCCAAATGGGAAGAGAAAAGATTGAGAGACATCGGTTCAAAACAATAGTTGGCAATGTTAGCAATGGTCACTTCCTGTTTCACAACAAAGACTAATGGAAAGGCCATTAGAACTGCTATATATACCAGTGCAGTAAATATATTGTGCACTTTTATATCCCAGTATTTTTTTTCTACTATCAAAAAAGTGAGAAAGAAGTTTGAAGAGAGTTAGAATGGTTAGAATGGGACACATGAGAGTGAATGGCAGTGAGAAAGTGAGAGCAGAGTCATTGCCGGCAAAAAAGAACAGCAAAAAAGAGAGCCATCAAAGATTGAAGAGAAATCCGCACATCGTTATTAATATCTAAGTTTGGCTTCTATTGCCTCTATTGCCAGTTTTTATGGCAGTGTAAGTGATGAGGGCCTACATTGTGACACAGATACCAGTAAAGGCCATTATATTGTATTATATATTGCCTCAGATGAAAGAAAAGTGAGTGTGAGAAGAAAAACGGCTCATGCGATGACGACATCGAAAGAAGAGAGTTGTAGGCATTACTGAACCAAAGTTAATGGTAAAATGTTAGTGAGATCAGAGTGAGAGTCACTGAGTTAGAGAGTGAACCAGAGAGATATGAGCGCACATGAGAGAGCGTTCTGTACTTCGCTAGTTTTACTACAAGCTGCAGCTCTAGTGCCAGTTTCAATAGATTGATGGCGAAGGGCTTCATTCAATGCTCATATATCATTAGCTGTGACATCCAACCAAATATGACCCAATCTCAAACATTTTTGTTTTCGTTTCCCTTTCGCATTAAATACCAACATATCTGCCATATTTGTGCCCTCACGGCAAACATGACATACACTACACTAATGGCATTTATTCGTGGCTATACTTTTGTCAACTTAGGCTTTATGTAACTTATTCTCTACAGATTCTCTATATGTTTATCTTTGTGCTGTACAGTATAGTACGTCACAGTATTAGACAGATTCTCATTCTCTCATTTATGGCAAGTCTAAGGGTATGGATATAGGTATTCGTATGGGTAGGGCTATGGTTATCAGTGTAAACTTAAAACATTTTTCAAAGTTTTATTTCAATGGGATTTCCATAGTCTTGCATTCCTCTCTCTCTCTCTCTCTC
>JAQGCH010000127.1:0-32627 GCA_034699485.1 Nanhermannia elegantula
TAACATGTCTAAACTCCACGAACATAGCTTTCCATCTGTTGAGACACTTATCACATTATGAGAATTGGGAGTTCCGACCACTTGAATGCAATACACAGGATGTGTATGAGCTGAGGCTGATAATGGACTTCTTTGGACAGGAGTTCTCTTATTGGAACGATTGTCCCATAAGACTATTTGCCCCGAATAAGTGCCGCCCAGTACTAAATTAGGGTGAAATTTGGCAAAACATGCGGACATCACCGGAGACTGACAGTGAAATATATATTCAGGCGTTGTTTTCTTGAATTTCATGTTCCATATAAGACAAACGCCGTCCGGTTCGTTAGGATTGTCTTCATTGTTGTTATAAGAAGTGACCAACAGTTCTGGATATTGGTTGGACCAGTCGAACGATGTGATGGTTCGGCTCTTACACCAGCGGTCGTCATAAAAACAACGATTGAATGATAATCTGATTCCAGTTTTATCCTCACTTTCAAAAGGAAATTAACAGAAATAGCATTAACTGTTGTGTTATTTAACTTTTTTTTCAATATAAAGCTTTCGAATACCTTTCGAGCTCTTCTCTGGTTCCGGTGTAGTCAATGAATATGTCTGAGGGCTCATTATAATAAAGCGCCCTTTCAGTGATCCGAACGGCGCGATCCACAAACTTTTTGAATTCTTCGGTCATTATTATATGCCTTTTCTCGTCTTCGGTCAGCTCTGACTTCTTGACAGGTTTTAACTTTTCTTCATCTTTTTCAATATCCGGTTGAGTCTGCGCCGGTCTCACCATTTCAACGGTTGGTAAACTTGTCTGTACTGAAGGTTTTTGATGATAGGATGGGGTGGAGGTGCCATAGAAGGAGCCCTCGCCATCTTCTTCACCGGGAATATCATCATATGTGAGAACTAGAAAGATATGAACATAAGCTTTGACATGAAGACAATTCTAAGACAACAAAACGCTTCCTTCCATAATAAATGAAATATAAGGGATATTCTGATAGGGATTGGAGACCAATACAGATAAAAACATGCTCTTGTACTACAAAGTGACATACCTTGAAACTCGTCGTCCCACTCTAGGGCATGAAAATCATTATCTTTTTAATGACACGAATTAATTTGATTCGAGGAAAGAAAAAGAAAACAATTGTAAAAAGTATGGGACTATTATTTAAAGGAACAGTTTTTAAACAAATAAATCTCTAGTCAGCAACAAATTAAGATTATGTTTCACTTTTGTCTCAAAGTCATTGTTCTCATTATAACTCCAATTAATTTAATAACAAAGTCAAAGGTATTCATACCTTCGTCCCAATGAATCACTTTTGTTGTGTTAAAAAAAGTGTGAAAAAGTGAGTAATTAGTAACTCTATTGTTGTTATATTTGGAAGGATAGCGATTGGCGTTAAATAAGTTAACTTTTATTAATTATTTTTAATAAAAACATAAGAGAGTGCTGTAGACCTACCATAATAATCAAGAGTTCCGCCTGAAAAACAATAATAAAAAAATATTAGGCATTTGGTTAAATGTATTTAATTATGCGCTAATTTAGTGAATGTTTGTAAAGTGTAGTGAAATTGAAGAGAAAGTCCGACACCTTTTTTCCCTTTTTGGTTTGCATTAAACGGCGAATCAAACGATGCTAACAGTGTTCGAGTGTTTAAAAGCAAAGGTTATTATTGAAAAGTATTAGAAAGTTATGCGACAAACAGTTTAATTAAATGAATGAATACCTCCTCTGTCACTGTTATGACCGATAGTTTGCGTTTGTTTTTCATACGTAACGCTCTCTTTGGGGGCAATCGATGTCTGCTGTAGACTAACGATCGATAACGACTTCTTGTCAACTGGTCCCGAATGAGTACTCGAAGGAGGTATATTGTCTTTAATTATTGAGACACTTGGATCAGGTGTTGATGTACTCAAAGGAGACGAAGAAATTGAATTATCTATTAATTAATAGTAAAATCAATACAATTATTCATTTCTTTATAATTACAATAAATGAAAGTTATGTTCAAACAAATAACAAAAGGAGTGAACCATTTAGTGGTGCAATAATTCCCACAGATTTGAGAATATCGTCCACTTCTTGAATATCTTTAGCTCTATTGCCATCCCTTTCATCGCCACCTTCTTGTGCTTTCTCTTTCTCTAGTTTTCGTCTTTCCTTCTCTTCTCTCAATTGTTGTAATTTTAATCTCTTTTTCTCTAATTCTGCTCTTCTGTCTGCCATTTATTACATTAATAATTTAATAATTAAATAATTAAATAATTACAAACAAATTATCAAATTATTGCTCAAAAGAGACAACGATTTAATGTAAATATTTATAACAATTAAATGTCAGCACAAATGAGTCAAACATTTGTATAATATGTGAGAAGACTGTCTGTCACGACATTAGCGGCTATTAATTGAAACTTTGAGGCAATAGAGACGCAAATGTTTGATAAAACTCTGTAAATATCATTCTAATCAATGGTTTTGTGAAATTAAAATACAAATAATTATCAAAAGTCCAATGAAAAAGCGCTACTTTTAAATGTAATTTTATGTGTTTGTTGACCCGCATTAAGTCCTGAATTATGTTATTTTCCTAAAAAAGTTGGGCCAAAGTCAGCAAATTTCATGATTTAAGACTTATATTGTTACACAAAATTAATAATATATGTTATTTTTTATATAAGTATCAAATTTTGCTTAAGTAAAAAAAAATAAAAATTTCACAAAAGCCACAAAAACATTTTGTATGTAACTCAGTGCGCTTGCAAACTCACGCCAAACGCTAGAGCGTTGACTATCACTGTAAAACTTGAGTGAATATACCTGTAATAAAGTTATGGGATGGGAATTATGAAAGCAAACAAAAGTTACACTTAATACAATTTTTTTGATGGTATCAGAGTTTTTTGATAATTAGTCTTCTATTAAATTGTTTCCATTTTAGGGGTTTTCCTCAAACTTTTTTAAGAAGTTTCTTTTCAATCAATATTTATAAGATTAACGATTTCTCATTTCTTTTTTTATTAGAAATTTGAATGTCATCACTGCTTACATAAGAGACTTATAAAATTAGTTAATTTAGAATTGATTCAAAAATATAGAAATTTATGAATAGAATATTTAATAACACTTTTTGAGAACACATTTAACAGTCTGTTTGTGAAAAGATTTATGACATACTGTAATTCAATACTTTTATACAAATTCAATTGTAAGCAATCAATTAATAATTTAGCGTAACTTAGAATGGGATTAACATGGATTGGAGTTAAGTTTTAAGTTATGGGATTGGAGTTCAAAATTCTAATATTCTCCATCACTATTGTATAGCTTTTGAAATGAAAGCGAAAAATTAGTTTTCGAAATACTTTACAAATGAATTTACTTTTAAAAAACGAAATCAAAATTAAAGATAATTCAAAATATCGAAAGCATTACAACACTTTCGTAAATAAGCTTAAACTTTAATAAATGATTTTAAATTAAAAAATTACAGTATCGGTATATCGTGTAATTACTAATACAGTAAAAGCTCGATATAACGAACTCTCACGGGGTAAATATTTTTGTCCGTTATATCGAATGGATTTTAGCTTAACTTAATAGCCGAACGGGATTCGAGTTTGGTTCGTTATAACGAGATGTTCGTTACATCGAGGTCAGTTATATCGAGCTTTTACTGTATAGCTAATGACTAATCAGTAAGATTTTAAACTTAATCTTTTAATATTTGTCCATCAAATCCTTCATTAGGCAATTGAATTGAATTTAAATTATTGTGAGAAATAGTTTCAATTGGTATTAACTCGTTATCATTGCATTTATCTTTCTGATGATGGTATTCAATAAGAAAAAAATAAATCCAAACTCCTAAAACGCCTCCAAAAATAGGTCCGACAACACCCCCAGACCACCAATAGTTTCCATCTAAAGGACTAAATTAATCGAATATTTGAAATTTCATTTTAACCTAATCTCCAAATGATGTTTAATTAGACTCACGTAAAGACTTCACTTCCATAGCAAGCAAAATAAGATAATATTCTGGGACCTAAATCTCGGGCTGGGTTGAGAGGTGCGCCTTCATTATAGCCAAATGCTATTGCATGGACTGCAATCACAAATGCAAGTACTAAGGGCTGTAAAACTTTCGGAATTTTTAAATTTCTTTCATCAGTGATTGCCATTACTGAAAAAAGTAGAGAAGCCGTTCCGATAGTCTGATTAAAGGTGATATTAAAAATTTTTATAATTAATGAAATTCAATTTTTATCTGACAAGTATTTAATAATATTCTATCGACATGTTATAATGATTTTAATAAATTTATATGAGATATCACTTTAAAAATGTACAGTATAACAAAAACCTGATCGACAATAGATCCTAAAAGTGTGATATGAGAAGAGGGATAAGTTGCGAATATTTTCCCTGTACTCAAATCATGTCCATATGTTATAAGTCTTGTGTTATTATTAATCAAAATATTACTATTTTGCAAATTAATAGCATCCATATAACAAACATAAGCAATTCCGGCGCCTAAGAGATTACAAGCAATTAATAAATAGCTAATTATAAAAAAGAATATTACCTGCTATAGCACCTGCCATTTGAGATATGATATAAGGCAACACTTTTTTCCAATGGAACTTTCCAATAGTAGCCAAAGCCACTGTTAATTAATTAGTTTAGAATTGAGTTACTTTGTGAACAAATTGTTTCAACTTAATAATTATTGTGATCTTACGAGAAACAGCTGGGTTTATATGACCACCTTTTCAATTAAATCAAAATTAATTAAACCAAAATTAAATCAAATCAATCTCTTTGTGTCCATAAGTAGCAGAGCCTTAAGTTCAGTACTGATTTTCGCCTAAACTTATAAATTGAGAAGGGCTTCAAATAAGGTATTCAACTAATAGTTGACTAATTTAAAAGCTTAGAACTTGATTTCCTTCAAAATTTTGGGCTCAGCTAAAAATTGTATTTTATATTTTAGACCAGACCTGATATATTTAAGGAAGCAGTGATTCCAACAAATGCTGCGAATCTAAAAATATCGAAAATAGTGTAAACGTCAAATGCAAAATAAAAAGAAATGTTTCGAACCCCCAACAGATATTAACGGCCCAAATATCTGTAGTCATATTTGGTTTATTTTGTGGATTTAATGTAAGTGCGGCGTTTGCTGAACAGCCTATTAACTTTAGACAACGAACACCAATCATTAAAGCGCTTAACATTTTGTTTTTACTTACAATCAACATAAAGGTTCCAATAAATTCGGCCAAAGATTCTCTTAGAATAATATACCAAATATTATTGTTTAAATTTTTTTGTTGAAAATCTTCACTCTCTTTATGAATTTTCATATTTTTCAAATCTTATTACGCTCTTAAAGTTATTTTATAGCTCAAGCTCTCGAATAGAAACCTATTTTCTAAACTTTAATAAAACTGAGAAAATACTTAACTTATAAAGAAAGATTAGTAATATAATGAATTATGCAAAACAAATAATATTGTTAACTAATTGATGCACAACAGTTGGTTTAAGTGCTCAATACTTATGTGTTATTAATCTTAAGTGTGATTGTGAGGGAGTTGAACCTTATGCTATGGTTGAGCTCTGTAGGAATCCTTTTATCTGTCCAGAGGTCTTGTAATGCATCGTATTTGCATTGCGATACATATTATGTATGCACTTAAAGTCTGAGCTCTAAATCATTGGTTTTTCCAAAAGATTAGCTCTATTGTGTTTATTAATAAGTCAAAAAACTGATATTTTTTAAGCTCAAAACATTGATTTTTCCTATTTTCTTTGCTATTGTTTATTTATTCAGTCTTATGACTCAATCAAAATAATAAAAAAAGTATTGGAAAAAACAAATGATTAGAATTGAGAATTTGAATTACTGTTCAACCTTTACATAGACTAAAATTTTGGGAAAACCAATGATTTTGAGTTCAAACCTTAAGTCAATTAATATGTAAAACATGTTTATGAATTTTTAAGTATTGGAATAAAAATCATTTTAGGGGGGTTTCATTGCTTTGCAGAAATTCGTTGGACAAATAAAAGAATTCCTACAGAGCTGTAGTGACTTACAAGTATTTAACAATAATGGTAAAGTGATAAATAAAAATCACTTATTATAGCGTCAATAAAAACAACTACTTCTTCAGTATAGAGTTTAAATGAAATAAATTTTTATCAATTAGCTATAGCTTTAAATAATTGAGATTAATTGTTGGGATTAAATAGAAGCAATTTATGTTCAATAATAGTTTTATCATACTTTCAATATTTGTCATAATTTATAGCTAATAACTAACTCGCATAGGCATAAGTTACTTTATCTACAGTATAAATTTTAGTTTTCCCAAAGTTTCGAATTTTAATAAAAGATAGCATTTCACAATTTGCATATCAATTATTAGATTGTTATCAAACTGTCAACGTGTGCACAAATTAACGAATATAAAGCACAAAGTTTAAGAAATGTTATATCAAATAAATGGTTTCACTTTTTAGAATTTTATTATAAAATCATTCATTTAGTTGACAAAAACCAGACAAAAACAACAATTATTAGAAATATTACAATAAAATCGAGATACTATTGGTAGGGACCGGATTTTTTTGGTAAAAATAAGTACCTGATTTTGTAAGCATTTAGTAAGGAAAAAATGCCAAATTTGGTAACTTTTTGGTAATTTTTTGATAATTTTTTAACACTAAAATGGCATCTAAAGCAGTTTTTAAACATATTTATTAATTCTTGATTACTTGCAAACTTTTACATAATCATTTTTATCCCGTATTATGCATTAAAACTATTATTTAATTGAAATTTTTGTTAATTTATATATACATAAGTAATACATGACTTATATCGACATTTAAAAAATAATTTTTTAATACAAGAACATTTTTTAAATAGGAATCTTATAGATAACGAGTAAGAATACATTTTATAATTAATGAAGAGAAAGTGAGGGTGAAAGTCAAAATAAGCCAATAACTAAGAGGGTGAAAAGTCTAATGTAGTTCATATCTGGACATCATCTGACAGCTTAAAAAATCACAGAATAATATTTTATAAATTTTTACTTTTTTGAAACGAAGGGTCCAAGCAGTTGATATTTTGGAAGTAGTCCAAAATATAGACATTCCAGATAAATCTGGCGGTCGGTAACCTTAATTACTAATTGTCAACATAAATTTTGATTAAAATACGGTCTGAGATCTGTTAACATGTTTTTCCCCATAAGGGCAAGTCAAATGTTAGTACAAAGTTTCAAAATCACTTTATTTAAGTTACTTTTTTGCAAAATATGCCGCATTTTGGTAATTTTTAGACAAAATACCCTAATTTGGTAATATTTTGAGAAAAACATTAAAATTTGGTAACTTTTTGGTAATTACCAAAAAATCCGGTCCCTAACTATTGGATTCAAATAGTTGTTACACGTTTGGTCCCTTTAGTAGAATCAGTTGACTTTTAAGTCGCTTTTCTCTGGTTTTTTTTGACAATACATAAAAACTACATAAAAAGTGCTATTTATATAAACACAAGATTCAAAATTCAAAATTCAAAATATAAATATAAGTACTACATAAATATTGAATTGCTAAAAATTCTTGTCAATCATCTAGTCCTGTAAACTAAATATATTTTAATTACAATATAATTCACTTTAAACTCTAATCTGTTGTATAAATTTTTGCGGTCCATCGGAAAAGTATGGTTTTTCTGGCACTTTCAGCTAAATTGGTTGCCGATCGCTATCCCAAACCAATCAGTAAATATTGAAATTCAAAGATCAATTGCAGACTTAAAATAATATCTTAATCTAATGAAAAATAACGGAATAATACTGTTTGTAATGCTTGTAAATTATCTCTAATAATTGCTTTGATTTGATTATTTTATTTGAGTGCTATGTTCTGAATAAAACAGTACAAATATTTGTTTAATTGGCCTAATATTAATACTTAACACATTTAATAAGTATTTTAAGGTTTTACTGATATGATCCAACAGCAGACATAAGCGAGGGTGGTATGTAGGTAGTAGGACCCCCTCCTTGACTGAAAATTTTCCTTGATACCCCAAGTGATTTCTAGACCCCTCCCCTCACCAAGGATTTTTGATCTGAAATATGTACTTTTCATATTTGGTCAGTATTATTAATGTAAGTTTTTACATGATTTTTTAAAAATTTAATAAAAAAACTAACATTTATTAGTATAATTACTTGATGAAACCTAATTTATAGTGTTTTAAAATGTCAAATAATGAGTTAGATTCATCATATTATAACCTATCATTATAATTATCATTCGATTTTAGATGTTTTTTTACTCATTAACAATTTTTACTCAAAATATATTGATTTTTTGGCGGAAAAATTTTATTTAAAAAAATATTGGTGGGAAAAGCAAATCTTCGAAAATATTGTCATTCAAAATCGATAAGTTTACCCCCTCCCTTGAATTTTCAAAATTTCCAGAACCACCCCCTCCCTAGAACTTCAAAATTTTAGATATCTTGCTTAAGTCTGATCCAACAGTATGAGCCCCGAGCCTAATGAGCCTATGCTTGAGAACCCTAAGAGCCTGAGCTTCAGGCTAAAAAATTCCTCGAGTTGAGAGTGAAGCCTATGCTAGCCTAGATTCAGCATGAGCACTTCATTATTTATTTTATAAGAAAATATTTGAGAAATAGAATAACGATATATGCATTTACTTTATGTGGCATTTCAAAAAAAATATTTGTAAAAATGTCTTATTATAAAACTCATGAATAAATTTAGATTTTATCCAATATATAAAAAGGTTCTCTTTTCAATTCTAAATTCAAGAATACAACAAGACTTTGAAAAAACGATAAATAGCTTATTTATGAGTCTTTTTAAATTTAAAATAAATGTTTTATTTAAACTTCTATATAAATTTGGAATATTTTTATAGTAGAACCAAATTTTTTAAAAGAATTATTAGCCTTTATTAATGAGTTAATAAGTTTTGACTTTCTCTTATTTGGAAAATAAAGAAATTAGTTTTAAATTAAAATTGCATTAAGGTTGATAACTTAAGAAGAATCTAAAACATCTCAAAAATGGTTACTTTAAATATTGTGATTCTTGTATATCCTCAGAATACTAGTAAAAGAAATGCTTTCTCTTTTGAATCGAACATTTTGATCACATTCTCTTTTTGATAAAACTTTTGTGTTCATGTCATGCATTGAATGTAAAATATTTGATTGTAGAAATAGTATTGAACATGCAATAGTTAGAATTGGCTGACAGTGACTTCTCTTCCGTTTTTCTCCAATACTTAAATTCTCATATTATTCATTTCTGCAGAAGAATAGAATTTTTCACATAAAAGAAACTTTTTCTAAGCATTGAATTTTTTCATTATTATTCAAAACGAAATCTATTGGGTATTCTCTGTTAAGAGAGTAAAAGTTAACTTTAATATATTATTTGAATGAAAAGATTCGCAAACCTGAATATGCATTAAAGAGAAACTAAATATTCCATAAAATATTAAATCAATTTAAATTTGCAAAAAGGAATCAAATTGTTAAGAAGAATCACTTTCAGAATATAATCCTAAGTAATATTACGTTATGTAACGAACGTAATCCTTCCATTTTAAATAAGGATTTCAAAAATATAGCATTAATACCATATCTATATCGACTTGTAGTGCAATCATAATAATAAAGTACCATCTCTGATACATTTCACACTTGAACAGAGTCTTTGAAAAGATTTAAAATATAAAATTCAATAAATCTCAGGATCTCAGGAAATAAGTCATAAAAATAAAGTTAAGTTTCAAATATACGGAAACTGCCTTATGAATAGTTTTTTGAATATTTAAACTTATAATAAAAAGTTAAAATAAAACTATGGATTTATTATAAAAGTATTTAAAATATTTTTCTTTTTCAAGATTCGAAACTTATTTTCAATCAAATACTATAAACAAGTACTGGTACTGTGTATCACAGTACTTACATACAGTACTATACCAGTACTATACAGGTAAGCTTTTCTTTATAATACCAAATTTTGATTAACTGAGAAAAGTATTGTTACCAAAACTTAGAAAAAACAATTTTTATTTATTTTATGCGACTCTATTTTTGTCTGCATTGTATAGTAACTCCTTTTGTAAATTTACAGTACCTGTACTGTACAGCAAAGTATACTTCAAATTGGCAAATAGTCTTGCAATTAATGACTTTATGTAAAATTTAATTATTACAATCTGAAGAATTTTATTTATATACTGTAGCAATTGTAGAAAAAGTAGTTTCAATCTTTTGAGTATCAATCAAATAGTTAACAAGACTATGAGGACAAACATTTTAAAAAGAGATGCGACTAATCTTTGTCACGTAAAATAAATTTATGTGCATTCAAAAAATCCTGAATTGTTTGTCTGTTATTTGAGTGATTCAGACGGAAAACTAAATGGTGTTGTATTTGATTAATATTTGAATATAACTTAATACAGTCTCTTATAACTTGATAACTTTGATGATAAAATCTTATTCTGATTGTGTGAGTGCAGCATCACATCAATGTATCATAAGCTTTAGATGAATAGAGTTTCAGTTCTTATTAATTTGATGGCTGTCTTTCTAAACACTAATAGATAAACCAAATTGAAAATAAAGTAATGGCTATAATAGAGAGTATGTCTCCGGCATCGATCAGCCACAAAGAAGGTCAGAATAAGTCTAGTTCTGAACTAACAATTTCTTGCATGTTATGTTACAATTATAGCTTTACATCTTTTGAGAAGAAATGACAACCTTTTAGCGGACAAATAATATGATTACTTTGCTGTTTATCATAGAATACAAAATTAATAGAAACCTTGCTTTATATTTACGCTAATAATTCGCGATAATTTGTAGATTTATAATAAATCTTATAAGACTAATAATGTATATAAGATAATAATCTCATAACTTGACTCATATTTATCGATATTTATGACTAACAAATAAAACGGTGAAAACAAGTCTCGAGTCAATAGTAAAATATTGTTATAGTTGTGGAAATGAGACACATGAGTGAATTAGGTATAGGTTTGAAACCCTAGAAGAGCATTAGAACTGTAAGTTCAGTAATTCAGTTGAAGCTCATTCGTGTAATTCGACTTTTGCCTTATTATGAACTCTTGCGAGGATGAGTTTGGCTGTGAAAAAGAAATCGATCGGTTTGTTAACTCTAACACATAAGACAGTAAGACAAAAGATACATTATTGATAAATAGAAAATAAACATTGTGTGCTCACTGTTTACAAATGAGAAATGAGCAAAAGTGTGGTGTAAGGAGTGTTACATGCACCTTCTTGTAGTACACCTACATTCATTTAACTAAAAGCTCAATTTAAACTAAATTAAAACGGATTTTATAGAAAATTTAAAGTGATTTAAGAAAGCAATTATCAAAATATAATAAAATAAACAGCTTTTAATCGTAAAGCTTGCCATTTTAATGTCAAAAGTTATAGAAATTCTAAGCTAGAATTGAAATAACTATAAGTTTTTAATTTGATCCTTTTTCTAGAATGAAATTGTTATCGAACTCTTGATACCACTCGACCTATTTATTTGTTAAAATCTCTTTAAAAATTGCTTTTCTCTATTATAAAAGAATAAACCTTTTATTGAATTTTAAATCCAGTTTAAATTCAGTTAAATTTAGTTTAAATTCACTATAAATTGTTTAGTTTTGAATTTAATTCATAGTTATGTTTAAAAGAAATTAAAAATTATGTCTTTATTTTAGGAAAGGTGGCGATCACACTGGATATGAGTTAATTTAAAAATTGCTCTAATTTTTTGTTGGTTTGTTTGTTCTGAAGAGAGTATCAATTTTCACAATTGAGGCTTATTTTATATGATTGCTTGTAGTTTTCATTTTTCTGCTTCTTATAAAAAATATTTTCAATCATTTATATCGTGAACAAATTGAACGATTACTTTAATAATTAAATGACCTTTTAACCTTTTAAAAATGCTGGTTGAGTGTGAACCCGATTTATAACCAAAATTACGTGACTCGAAATTTTTATTGAATTTACTCTAAAAAATCCGAAACAAAGTTTCATAATTAAAACATAATTCAAATGAAAAAAAATCAAAACTTTATAAATGTAGATTTTACAAAATAATTAGTTTATTATTTATAAAAATAATTAGTAATTTTAAAAATATCTAAAGCAGTACAATGTCTGCTTCAAATAAGTTAAAAATTATTTTATTAAATTAATACTGTATTGAAGATCTAGAATCAGTTGTAGTAAAGCTTTTGTTTAATAATAAGTAAAAATTACTATTCCATCAATTTTTCATATGTTTATTCTGTTTTTGTAAATATTGTTTGGAACCAAAAGAATTAATTATAAAAAGCGGGTATGGCCTCAAATTAAAATGCCTTTTAAAATCTATGATATCTTACTAATACTATGTTCGGACGATTGCTCAAGCAAGTAAGCTTGCTTAAGAAGGGTCTGTCGCTTGCTTGGATAAGTGGTGAGGGCCTGTTCGCACATATGCTTAAGTCTAGTAACTATGCTTAAGCAATCCGTGCGAACCTAGTATACCCACTACGATAAATTGTATCGTCAAACGCAAACGTAAACGTTATATTCAATTCAGTTAATTTCACACTTCAAATGCTTAATATAAGAAATTAATTTTTCGACACCTTGACTAAAATATATACTTTAGTTCTGCTATAGTATAAGATATGTAATGAGTATGTATTCAATAAGTTTTTTTGTACTGCTGTAAAGTAATGGTAAGTATTTCTTATTACAGTTACTACAAGTGTCGAAATATTAATATTCTTACAGTACTGTACAGTACAGCAGCGGTTTAAGCCGTGGTACACGCGCCACTTGATGGTATGCGAATGGGTATTAAGTCATAGCTTAAGTTTTTGAGAAAAGTGAAGTACAAAAATTTAATTAATCTTTTAATTTCCCAACAAAGAGGAACAGTTTTATCAATATTATGTGTCAATGTTTTGATCACATTTTTAGAAAATTTCTTTGTTGTTAACAATTTTGACGCAAATTTCTAAAGTTTTAGACAACTTTTGGTAAAAATGACCAATTTTTTAATCAATTTATAATTAAAATAACATTGGTACTCAATCCATTATTTCCTCATAAGCAGCAGAAGTTCCTGATTGGAGAGCAAGACATAGAATAACTTGAATAACTTGAATATTTAATTAATTTTAAAATTGCTACAGACCTACACTCAAATGTCTGAAATTGCACAGGGACCTGGACTCCCTTTGCCTTTAGCTGGGTTTGTCACTATAAGTAGATAATACGCAAAATTCTAGTGAGAGCTTTAGTGATATTTGATTTGAAAAATGTTGGGAAACTATGCCATACAGTATACACCATTAATGGCACCCTAACTACATACGAGTCAGCTAAACTTATAACTTACTTACTATATCTCTTAATTCTGTGAAATTGTATTTAGTGCCAGATGTGCTGCAAATATAACCTAAAATTATTGCTTTGAAAGAATAAATCTCTAATATATGATGAAAGTCTAAATAGAACCATAAAATACTATGTACAGTAGTTCGCCTAACAGTACTGCCTTAGAATATGGTCAATAATGTTATGTCACTAGTGTCTCACTAGGGTACGGTAGAGCTGGGAAATTTCGGGTATTTCAGAAACCGGGTACCAGTTTTTAGGGACCGGTCTGGTACCGGGAAATTAACACATGTTCATTAAATCACATGCTTATAAAGATTTTTTATTCTTAAATCGAAATTTTAAGCAAAGCCAACTCATTTTTATTATCTTAAAATACTTATAATATTTGGAAAATTTTACAATATAAAACTCAAAATACAAATTTGATAATTTCACTTAAACATCAATATTAACGAAGTCGATGCAAAACAAGATTATATACCGTTTCCCAGAATTCCGTTTGCCAGAACGCCGTGTCACCCCTAAAGCCGCTTGCCAGAAATTTCGTTTCCCAGAATTCCATTTACCAGAACGTCGTTTGCCAGAAATTGAGTTTCCCCTATTTTCATATGCTATGTACTATATTTAGTATAAAATTACATGAAAATGGTATTTATTTGGTATCGCGAAAAAACGTAGCAAACAAAACATCGCACAGACAAAACATCGCATATTATAGATATGTAATTAGCATTTTAGTATTTATATTGTCAATTCAGTAAAATTTACCACTTCGGTAAATATGGTCAGTGACCACTTCGGTAAATATGGTTAGTGGCCACTACGGTAATTATGGTCAGTGATCACTTCGGGAAAATCATTGCTAATGTACTTGTGATATCTGTTATCATTATTAAAACAAAATTTACCGAAATGGCCAAATTTTACCAAATTGGAAAATATAAATAATAAAACGTTAATATTATATCTATAATTTGCGATGTTTTGTCTGTGCGATGTATTTTCTGTGCGATGTTTTGTTTGCGACGTTTTTACGTAGAACCAATTTACTTAGCTGATTAATATTCATTGAATAAAACATATTTAAATTTATTCATGTATTTATATATCAATTTTAATAAATTATATCAGAAAGCTGTTTCTAAATGATTCATAAATTATTTTATTTATATGGTTCAGTTCCTCATAATTTTTACTTTGTTTTGTTCAATATTTTATAATTAAAAGTATAACTTGTAATTCCGGATATATTCATATTTTTTCATTTAATAAATATTAATGAGCTAAATCAATTATTTAATAATTATCATTTTTCATGTAATTTTATACTAAATATAGTACATAGCATATGAAAATAGGGGAAACTCAATTTCTGGCAAACGGAATTCTGGGAAACGGTAAAGAGACTCAAAACAAACTATTTTTCAAAGTCTTAAAGTATTACGGAAAATATGTGATAATACGGCAATATTTCAGCATTTATACGATTACATTGAATTTTGAGACCTTTGCATTAGGAATTCAAGGAAAAAATAAAGAAACAAATAATTTCCAGTTACCTGGTCCTTAGAAATTGGAACAGGGTACCCGTCCCTAGCTCTAGTGTACGGCCACTTAGACGAACTTTAGTTGTTATCGCTCCCAAAAAAGGTAAATACAGAGAATTTTGAATTGAATTTATTGATTTGACCCAAAAACGGTATAAAATTTTTGATTTTAATTACAGTTTAAATCATTATTAACTCGCAATTATGATCACTACTCGTAATAATTTAATGACTAAACTAAAGATATTTGAACAATACTGTATTGAATAAAAATGATTTGCCATAAAACAGAATTGTCATAAATTATTAATGTATGATATTTTTGTTTTTAACATTTCATTTCTACGCATCACTGCATTTTTGCAAAACAGCTCAAATGTAAACCCGTGATGGACAGGACTGCGTCACCGAATAAAGTGCTCATAAATTTAATAAACAATCACTAAAATTGACATAAAACTGACCATTAAATCCTTTGGTAATAGCATTAGTTGTACAGTATTTGTTTTCAGTGATCTCACAGTATTGTTAATATTTTGTATACTATGCTATAAATATACCGAAAATATACAAAGAAATTCTGTTTACAAGGATTACTGTGTTTTGAAATTATAATTCCTAAAGTTTTATATGAATAATGCAGTTTTTCTTTTAAACTCATTTTTTGAATAAATTTTCTAAAGTGTTGTTCAGTATAGCATTAAACTCTACAAAAAATAATTTTTTATCAAAATGCATATAATATTATAGATCTCGATCTTTTCTAAATTGTTGAGACAGATCTAATTCATATAAGACTAAAACTGCTGATGAGTTCATAATTTGATACAATTTCTATGTTTGAATGAGTTATCAGAGATATTATTTATAATTCTTTCACTATTATTAAATCATTCGAAATGAAATTATTAATTAGGCTTTAATTATGAAATAAATTTTGGATTTTATTGCGAATGCGACTCAATTATTATTAGTTTGAGTTTAGAATATAAGACTATAAATCAAATGAAACATTAACTGCCAATACGGGCAAATTTTATTTCTAACAATGATTGATTGGAACATTTGATATTACCATTAATGAAAACGTTCTCTAATATTACTCTGAAATATCTTATATAGTTTTGCTATTATTTCAAGAGAGCATAAGATGCTTCTTATGAGCATGCATTAAATAAAGCAAAATTGCATAACATATTGTGCAAATAATTATTGATTTTAGAGTCAAATTACATTTTGTATAAAATAGATAAAACCAAACGAATATATTGAATGTATGATAACATTCAATAATAATTAAACTTAAGTTCTTCCACATCAATACATCCTACACAATAATACATCAACAAATAGTTAACCGGATAATATCAATTAATTACATATTTTATATATTTAATAGTTTGATATTAGTATAAGAAAAATGAAATACTGTCAATTCGAATAAAGGGATATATACTTTCGAGGAAACAGCGGCGTTCGGGCAAATGTAATTCGGGAATAAGAGAAGACACCGTTTTCATGTTGATTTATTTTTTGCTCCAAACTAATAATGCTTTTCACATGATTTCGAATTACCTCTGATAATCTGATTATATTATTAGTAATTTATTTGATAACATAGTGTGTAAGTTAGTGCACAAATATTACTGACACATAATTTTGTGCTTAATATTATATCTTTTATATATTTAAGTAATTGAAAAATAATTGAAAATTTTGAACATCTCAGAGAACTCAAAGTTTCCTTTTTTTCAATTTTTGAGTTTGAAAGTATTATGAAACTAATAATATGATCATAAGTTATATAATCTTTTTTTCTTTTAACTATAAGTTATACCGCATTAACCTGAAGAGTTAGTCAAGCATTTTATACTGGTATCAGTACTGTATATATATTGTATTGATATGTTTTAAGTAGTACAAGGTAAAAGAAAAAAACAAGTCAAAATTTCTGTCTTTAAATATTATTTCTTCTGATAGAAATCAACATAATATTAATGCTTTGATGGTAAGATATTTTTGTGACATAATTTATATCATATTAATATTATGATTGATTAGAGAATAAATCTTCGTTAAATGCAGTTCTTAATAAGCAAAACGAAAGTATAATTACCACTCGAGTTATTCGAATGTAAAACTGTAATTTCCGGAAACTATCTTCGAAAAAATAAATGGTTTTCTACTGAGTAAATAATTAAATTAACTTAAAAAATGGGCATTAATTCACTTATTATCATTAATTTAAATTATAATATTGAATAATTGTACGGTGTATTTTGAAAAAGTATTTTTTTAGCATTAAGGTTCCATAACGTGTAAGGTTTACTTATTAGATTACAATTAGCAGTTAGATTCAAATTTATTTACTAAACTGTATGGTTGAATGTGAACTTATAAATTTAATTTAGATCAACTTAACTCTAACAATTATTACCAAATCATTAGAATTATTGTGAAAAACTCTGCAAAACTATAGACAATCAAATATTGAAAGAATTTATTTGTAAACTTTTGTCACAACTAAACTTTTCCACTGAATGTCCATTGAATGAGTTACGAGTGTTGTTAAGGCTCCAGATAAACGGATTTGGAAGTTAACTAAAGCTCTAAAATCAATGAAAGAAGTATTGAAATTCCATTCAATAGAAGCTTAACTTAAACCTGAAGTTGAAAAGGATTATAATTGAAATCGAAATAAATAGAATAGAATTTGCAGATAATGTGTCATTAAATATTCTCAAAACGTAAATCATTAGAGAATTAGTGATAAATATAACACTTTCTCAAAGTATTAATAATTGGATTGAAGTCAGAAAATGATAAAAATGAGTTAGATTTAGTCTAACGGAAGTCTTGACTGCCATGACTTACATAAATATTAAGTAAAGTCGTCTCTAAAGAAGAGCACGAATCCATTTCTCTCATTTGAATTTTATGAAGATTGACAAACACTTGTTTTACATTTTAATTTGCATAACAACTGCATGTGATGAATGTTTATGCATTCAAATATGTATTAAGTATTGCATATAGTTGTGTGGCTTTTTAAAAATTGACTTTCAATAAATTCATTTCTAAATCTCTGAATAAATGAATATATATTAGGATATTTTAATTATAATGGTTCTTATTTCAAAGTATCCACTATTTTATTGTCAGAAAAAATAAATTAAAGTGTTTTGTGATGTTTTGACTCAAATGCTAATCTGTTGAGATTAAAAGCTCTGTTAAATGCATTTAATGAAAGGAAAGCTACTGAAAAAGTCCATTAACTTTTTGATACTAAAGTGGATTAGAAGAAGACTTTGTAACTTGAGTTGAACTCATTTATGATGATTAAACGTTAATTAAAAACTTATATACGAGTAATATCGATATTTATTATATTTTCGAAAGGAATTTGTTAACATTTGATACAATGAATGATTTACTTATTAGATTACAATTAGCAGTTAGTCTATGATTTGATTCTTTGGTTCCCTGAGTGCCAAATTGGCTCAATTCTGTTGCCAACTTTGTGACAAAGACAGAGCTATTGTGGTTCAGATGTGTGCAATCAATATCCAATTATTTTTTTGTTGCCGGTCAAAGAGATGGCGAATAACGTTAGCGAGAAAAATACGAATTGAAGAGTAATAATATGTAATAAAAAGCACGCCTGAGATCTAGTAATTGAAGGCATGTTTTGATAGAAGTGAAATCGAAAGAAGTGAGTCGAAAAAATTGTCATCAAGTCAAAGAAGAAGTTGAATGTGAGGCAGACTATAGAAACCTCAAACCTGATGTCAACGATAAATCCTATAATCCAAGTGTAAATGTAAAGATGGGATGCACTGATTTTTTAGTATAACAGACTTTGGTATTGGGATCGATGGTGTGAAGCAAGGGAAAGGACACAAATGGACTTAAGCTCCAAGTCTTGAAGATTACTTCAGGTCTGTATTTATACTATAGAATCGAAATGAGTTAATGTTGTGAGTCTTTAAGCTGAGCGCTATCTTTGACCTAAATAGCAGTATATGAACATTGGATCACACTTAAGAGGATGAACTTAATCTTCTACTATCTTCAAGACTTTTCTTGTTTATTATTATGCTAATACTTAAAGCTATTATACAACAAAAAATAACAATACTTTATTCTAACTTACGCTTCCCTCTAAAAAAGCTTATTTACATTGAAGATCATTATATTGAAGGGAAATTTTTTATACATCACACACATCATACACATCATGATTAATTGAAATCCTCTGGAGACTAATAGAGCTTCAAATATGAAATGATTCTCATGAAAATAATTACATCTATACAATCATGCGTAGAGTTTGAATATGGTTTAGATCATAAGATGAAATTTTTTTATTAAATATTTTTCATTTTATTTTATTCACTTCAAATCCAAATAATAAACTATTTTAGCACATTATTGGCACCATTGAAACGGTTAATTAAATAATTTTTGTTTTTTGTTTATCAATTATATGAAACCATAAATGAAATGCATTTTAAAAATACAAGTACAGCACAATTAACAATATATTTATTTTATCTATATTTAGTTGGTCTTCAAAATATAGTTCAGTTTTAACATTACAGTTGAGCTTATCTGTTGAGTAATTTAAAAACTGTTTCCATTGCTTGAACACAGTGTCCATTAATTACTGTGTAGAATATTTTAATGGCTTAGTGAGAAAAATATTTCAGTTCATAAAACAAAGTCTAATATTATTTAAAAGTTGTCACAAAAAGCAAACATGAATTTTGTCAAATTTATTTGAATCGATTTGAATGAAAATGTTTTATATTCAGCACTTGAACCAAAAAAGCAAACAATTGGTCTCAGAATTGAAAATTCAACAATAATAATATTTTTGTATAGAGAACAATACTTTACTTTAAAATTAATAAATTCATGTTAACTGATCTTTAATTTGAATGATGCAAATATTTCTCACTCCGTTTGTTGCAATTAATAGTGTTTAGTATCAAAGTTTAAGATTTGGTGTTCAATATCGCGGACCTTCAGTTGATGTGATGGTAAATTCCGTTTCATAGTTGCTTAAGTTGCTGCTGGCGTCACGTTTTACACCTTTGCTATGTCTTCTTTTAAAAGATCTCTTTAATGTTTGGCATTCATTAGAAGTCGTGGATCTAATGTATTCATAGGTAAAGCCACTCACCATGCCTGCTATTAGAGGTGCGACCCAATAGACCTATTCAACAGATTTTATTTTAAATGATAGAATAATTGCATAATAAGCTTATACCCATTGGTTATCCCAAACGCCTTTTATTACTGCTGGTCCGAGAGATCTGGCTGGAGATAGAGAGGCTCCCGTGTGTCTGAACTGCAAGTAAACGTTGTTTGATATAATATTCTAACATAAAGCAAGTATATACTACATAAAAGTAAGTACGGTATAAAATTCTAGTATAGATTCATTCTTTGAGGGCAAATGTACTGTACATTTGCGTCCTTAGGAATAACGGATCATTAAGTCAATTTAGGAATAGTTATATATAGCAATGAGTAATAGCTTTACCATTTCCTTTCATGAGCAAATATTGCCTTTTCCTCATCTTATTCTCATCTTAAATTGTGAGCACTTCTGTCGAATTTTATAGTTTTTTTCACTAAAAAATACTCTAACCTTTGTTTGCTTCTGTGCTTTTTTTTAATATAACTGTTTCGGATTGTTTGGGATTTTCAGTACCACAAAGAATATAATTTAATTAAGCTTTGAAACTAGAAAAGACTGAATCGTGTTTTCTAAGCATTGGAAGATAAACTTACAAGTATTACAATCTAGTTTTGTGAGCTTGTCAAAACGAATAGAGTTTCATTTAGTTTGTTCTGACACAAAATGTGTTGCGATCAAGTAATTTGAAGAGCACTTACATTTAGCTTAAACTTTCTTTAGTCTAATTATATCAAAATCCAAGTCAAAGTATACTTGTGTTATGTCGAAAAATCTCTATGTTATATGTAGTAAAAAGTAATCATTCTTGAAACTCAACTAAAATTAAACCATACTGTATATGCTTCAAAACAAACCCATCAAATATTAATCAGAGAAAATTCTCCTTTTATAAGTATAGCACAGTTTTTAGCGTTCAATTATTAGTGTTAAATATGGAAATTAATGAAATTCAATTTCAGAACTACTAAAAGCATCAGAACATTAAGTGAACATTTATTTCTATACTAAAAACATCTAAAGCTCATATAAATTGATCGGCTTTTAAAAGAACTGAAGCATTTTTTTAATATCAAAGTCATCACTGTATTAGTATTTCCTGAATATCAGGAGAATATCAGTATTAAATCTTTTATCATTTGAATTCTAATAAAAATAGTTATTCAGGTTGAATATAAGTATTGCTCAAAGATATTCTAACTATAGAGATGAATAATATCATAAATGAAAATCAATTCATATCTTAAAGAAAAAATATTCTGAAAGTGAAATGACTTAAAACGAGAGAAAAAGATCGAAAATAGTGTTACATCTATTCTTCTTTATTTGCTATGATTCAGCTGAGAATAGATAACTGAACTAAAAGAGTGCAGAGATGTAATAGAAATAGATTGAAACTCAGACTCAGTGATACTGTATTGAGCAGTGGTTTTCAACCTTTTTCATATCATGGCCTCCTTTTTAAGCCAATACATTCTGTAGCCCTGTTTTCTTATTATTCATACTCTGTTTGAACTAAAATTGAGTTCGAAATATTTAATATTATTCAATGAAAAAAGTAAATAATTTTCAGCATTTAAATTACATGAATTTTTATGGTTGTTTTAAACTTGTTATCATTTTATTGTTTGAATGTTCCACAATTTGAAAAATTTTATGATTGCCTTTTAAATGATTTAATGTAGAATTTTTTGTTTTAATAAATTATGATATACACATATGCATTGAAATAATTAATTGTGTATTAATATTGTTATAAAATGTTAGAAATCCATAATGTTTTAGAAATTGTATACAGATTTTCAAGTTTTAATTATTTTCTATGAATTAAAGTATGAAATATATATTTGTATAATAATATAAATCACTTCATTAAACATCTATTTAACGAAGTATTTATGGCCCAAAGGGTGGCATTGGCCCCCAGGTTGATAACCGCTGGTATAAAGAATTGTTGCTGTTTGGCATTGATCATACATTCAGTAGTCATTCTACGATTCTATCCATTACGTGCTATCTTTACTTTCTTGCATTTACATAAATCACTTTTTTCTCATAATAACTCTGCGATATTTGCTTCACAATAATGAGTTCTGTCATTAGAGTAGCAAATGATACCAGAATTAATGGTAAAATTCAAAACTCGAAGTTGAAAAGCTTTATATTAAAATTGCATTGCATTCAAATGTTACAAAATTATATGAAACGCTTAGTTTAAGATGCACTTCAAGCCATTAGTTTAATATGTTTGTCGATTCTCATTAAAAGTATTTAATTTATAAGTTTATATCCATTAAAATTTAAATTAATTTGACAGAAGAGATATTATTTTAATTTATTTTTCTTCCCTATTATTCTTAGATTGAATGTATTTAAAGTTATTTATTAAAAGCGATTAATTTTTGTACAAAATCTACATTTTTAATGCATGAAAATTATTGAATAGAGATAAAAATATAGATTTTCTACAAACATTATTAAATTATATAGGCTTTAATCATTTTAATTTTACTGAATGGAAGTTCTCACAATACAAGAGAAGATGCCTGTAAGCAATCTCTGTAATGATACTTTAATAATCTCCTATCTGTATTTTATTTTTGTCTATGCTTAAAAACTTTAGATATCATCCAATTTCAGCATTATATCTATACCTTTAAATCATAAATTCTTAGACAGTAATTCATCTTTTTTGTTAATATTTTCACTTTTACTTCTGTACTCCAGAAATATTTTTATATTCATTAATTCAAATTAAAAATGAATTATGAATTTATTTCTATGAATATAAATCTGAATTCAATAGTCATAAATATTTTGTGACACTGGTTAGTGTTCTGTTATAATTGCATACTCTATAAAAATAATCAAAACTATTATTATATGGAATTAATGCGGAATGGAATGAAAAAAATGCTAGATATGGAGTTGAAGTAGAATCGGAATAAATAAAAAGCTAATAATGAAATAATTAAAAATTAGATAAATTATAAATATTGATTTATATTATTTGACTTTCATGTGTTTCGTAATATTGAAACTTTAAGTTAAAAGATTAAAGAGTATTATAAATTTATTTGAATTACTTTTCTACTTCTTTTACAAAAAAAATATAGTTAAGCGAAAACATGAAACTAACTGAAGAATGATTTTATGACCTTCTTTGTCTTTTGAAATAATTTAATATTTTTATAAAATCGACAGGCTTAGAATTTTTCGATCATTACCTAATTTTTTGTTTGTTTAATTAAATAGCTCTGTAATTTGTTTTATTTTTAGAGGTTTCAGATACGAAGTCAAGCTTAACTTTGCAGAATTCATGAATTTATTACCAAATTACCCAATACAGGCTTTTAAAAAAAGGAGAAAAATTTGACTTTTTTCAAAATAAATTACCCACTTATGTAGTTTTATTAAGTATACTTTATAACTAACTTGTACACTAAACCTGAAATAACAGGTATACATCTAGGGTTTGCACAAGTGATGCAAATAAATTATGCTTCCAGTTTAAGAAAAGCGAAAATGTATACTTTGACCCTATCATTTTTTTGCTTAATGAAAAATGGCTTTAGTCCCCCTACAATTAAAATTATGTTTTTAATTTTTAAATAAACTGTTAGAATAACTAAATATTAAATAAACAGTTGCTTTTAAATAAAAAAAATTTTTTAAATTTCTCTTCAACGGTTCTCTAGTGCAGAGGTTCTCAACCTAGGGGTCGTAAAACAACTTTTTAGGTGTCGCTGAAGGTTTTGAAGACTCAATTTAATGAAATATTCACTTTCATGAACAAGTAATCCAAGTCTTTGTAATACAATCTTCACTTCAATTTTATGAAATAGAAATGGATTGGGAAAAAATCAAAATTATAATGAGTTTTTCTGCTTTAACAACAGTTAAAACTAAACAAACTTCAAGAATATCAGTTGACAATGTTCTCAGACTAGCTCTAACGAGAATAAATCCAAGAATAGATATGCTATTTAATTATAAACAAGCTAAATTTTCACATTAATTCTGTATAAAAAAAAGTCAATAAAAATTTAACTATTATTTTCGGGGTCACCAAAATTTTTGAACTTTAATTGGGGGGTCACCCATAGAGAAAGGTTGAGAACCACTGTTCTAGTATGCGAATTTTGAATTTTAATATTCAAAATCTAGCTCCGGCCCATCGCTTATTAAATAATGATTTTTATGAATAAAACTTATTTTTGTATTTAGTCCACTTTTCGCTAAAATTTTTTAAAGAAATCCTTGTGGTCGTGAAATTTCTTATACAAAACCAGACATTATTTGCAGATTATTTGTTCTCAAAAATATTCTCTCAGAAAAACGATGTGTTTTAGAATCACAACTGATTATTACAAGAAAAATATAATTAAATTCCTTTATACAATGATTATTCAGGTCTACTTATATTTATAATAATTAATTTATCATATTTCTGTTAAAAAATGATTACCGATTAATTATATAATTTGACTTATTTTTATTATCGATTAGAGTGATTTTATTATTATTATTCGTAAGCCTGAAATCAGTAGCAAAACTCAGATTCATTGATTAAATAAAAAAGTTATTTTATTTTATGAATGAGTAGATCATTTTTTCTTTTCAATTTCACAAGAATACCTATAACATTTTTAAGGAATACTTATTATATTCTTAGCCAAAAGGAATTTTATTTGAAAAATAATTTATTTCAATTAATTATTATTAGAGAATATTTAAATATGTATTCCATCTGATTCTCTCTATCGATATGTTCGGATATGTTCAATAAAAAGAAGTTTAGAAAGTATAATATTTCTGTCAAGTTTATGGTGTTTTGCATTGTACTGCTATTGTCTCGCATTACTTAAAGCTTTAGTTGAGAATAACTTAGTACTTGTTCTTGATATGTAAGTCATACAAAGTCATACATGAATAAATACAAAAGAGTATCATTATGTGAACTCATTTCTATTCATCAAACATTGTGCGGGCATTTTATTTAAGTATTTCAGCATAATATATCACTTTTAGTTTTGTGAAACATTTACAAATAGCTTTCAATATTTCATGTCAGCATAATTTGTGCATTTATGACCATTTGTCGAATGAAAGTTGACTCTTCAGACTTATAGCTTTAGATTGAGTTATGAGTTTGCATTATTTTATCTAAAATTATAATCAAGCTTGATATTAAAAAAAAGTCAGAGATTCATTTTAATTGGAATATCATATTAAACGAACCAAAAATACCGATAGCAGTCACAATTCATATCATTTATGAACTTAATCTATTGAATATATTCTATAATTCAATTAATTTTTTCTGTTAATTGGAAAGTTTACACAATATATAAGCTTATATCTAACGATTGGTTGCAATTCACTGAAAATATTCGCAAAGAAGAAACTTTTGATTGACAAATAATTAGTTTATTTCAAATTAAAACATTTGATATACTATTTTTTGTAAAAGGTTAAGGTTTAGGTCCGTTTATAGGTTTCAATATATTTATTGAAGATAGTGTTAATGGTGTAGTGCTTTTAAATTGCTTGTAAGGTTAAATTCATATTAAAAGTAGAGTCAGACAAGTCTATGATGACAATTCTGACACTCGACAGTGCAATTACCTAAAGTGCAGTTTAATATTTAAACTTAAACTAATCAATGCTCAAACAAACAACTCCAAAAATTTAATCAATACAACAATTTAATTATAAACAGAGGTAATCTTAATGAAGGAAATTTAAGCGAATAAACCAATCTTTCACTCGTAAGCTAATCATAGACCATATAATACAGAAGATAGTAATGAGCTGCAGTTTTTTAATAAAAGCAGTGAAGGAATATATGATGGAAATCTATTTTTTGGCAAAAATTTAAAAGGAATTTGTTTATAAAAAATCAAATTTTTATCAATGATGAAAAATTTCATTTTCCGTTAGAAATGGGATATATTTTATAAGCATTAAAGTAAAGTATAGAATAGCTCTGAGCTTTAGAATAACATCTGAAGTATGCCGACCAACCCTTTTCCTGTTCTGCACTCAAAACCTCAAACGCAAACCTCACTAAGTATCAACTTTGAATAATTCAATACGATTTTCAAGACCAGGACACAGATAGTTGATTAATCAATTCTATCGATTTAGTCAACAAATATAAGCTATTATTTAATTATCAAAATTTTAATTCAAATCAAATTCAAATCATAGAGAAGTGAAAAATTTGGTATTTTTTCAATTGTAAAAACTAGCTATAGATGAAGAATCCTTTATAATATTTTTGAAACACATTATATTTAAGAAATGAAAATCTGATGAAAATGAATTTACAAAGTTAAACTGTACAGTAGTTATAAAAAGAGAATATATGAGCGAAAGCGTATATAGCAAATAGAGTTAAGTAAACGTACCGAAAATAGATGTGCGATCGAATATGCAAACCCTATAGATAAGGATTTGAATCCAACGTCGGTTCTTTGAGGGTCAGTATTCACTAAATAAGCCAAAACTACTATAAAAGTTGCTAAAAATTCATAGCCGAACGCTTGAGACGCATTTAAATGTTCATTAGGAAGGGTTAGGCCAAGCCCTGAATAAAGCCGCTCTTCAGTGGTTAGCAGACCATATAGAATACCACACGCGAGTATTGATGCAAAACACTGAGCAAATATGTACATTGCACACCGCAATATTGTGAGCCGTCTCGTCACAAGAAGAGACAAAGTAATAGCTGGTGTTAAATGACAACCGCTTACTTGACCCATACATTGTATTAAAGTGGCTGATGTCAAACCAAACACAAGTGATACTTTCATCTCTAAAACAACTATTTCTGAATTAATATCATCTTTACTTTGATTTGTATGCAATGAACTGTTAAACGATGTGTTTGAAGACCAAAACATAGTTTTTGGAGGAAGGGATGCATAACTAAGGCATGAACCACAACCAAATACAATGAATAGTAAAGTGGCCAGAAATTCAGTCCGCACTGCTTTCCAAAATTGATAACTAGTTATTTCTTCTTTGACTGTGATCTCTTCAGGTAAAGATTCTATATATCTTCGCATCACTTCCACTGGTGAGCGACTCTTTGCAGCCCCATTATTGGCATTGTTTTCTTCTTGCTGTTCCATCTCTTTACTCCCTTTATTCTCTTTATGACATTTATCTGTCACAAGTTTATGACATGTTTTGCTATTGCCATCAGATCATTAGTACAGTAGTTTGAATGCACACAAACACACACATATATATGATTTTATTCTTCTACCGAACAGATAAAGTTTCAGGACAGCCGCAGTTTAAGGTCTCGTGTTTCGATGGTAACCTCACTTATGTACTGCGCTATCTTACCTAATATTTGTTAATATTGCTATCGATCACATTACTCTGTGAACAATTTTCATTTGAGTCCTGTAGAGATGACTATCCATTTAAACACCAATTTCTCACAATAGATCACTATTACATACTTATTACTATAGCATTAGGCATAACGCTTACTGAACTTAATAGCTTTATTGACTTTATTAGTTTAAACCATTTTGACAAATAAATACTCTGTCCTTTAATTATTGCTCAATATTCGAAACCTCTGTTTAATACATGGGTATTAAGTATTTTTATATAATAATACAAAACAAGGCTTAATGCTCTTCATATCGAAATACAGACTTTACTTTTCTCGAGTGAAGCTTTAGAATTATGTAACCCTAAGCTTAATGTTCTTTGAACAATGACACGGGAGAGTTAAAAAGAATAATAGCATGTTTAATGGCTCGCATTCTTACAATAGCTTTTGTTTTACCAACTTTTTCTTTAATGCTTTTCAAAGTTTAAACTGTTCAATAAAAATCTGTACTTTTTGGTATTTGGGTAATCTTTGAGTTTTCGTGTTTTCTCTTTTTGTGTAAACGTTCAGAATTGTTTAGAAAATACAGATCTGTTTATGTTTTCAGCAATCGTCTAAATATTTTACATATTTTATCTTAAGTTATATTCTTAAATAATATTATTTTAATTGAATCATTTTGTATTAATTAGTTATTGATTAGAACCAAAGTCTGAAAACCTGTTAAATCTAAGAATGAAATTACTTGAAGAAAAACTTTGGGAATTTCTCATTAGTCTTATAATGTGTTTAATAATAAACCACTCATTCATACTCGTGCAGAGTTAACTACGCATAAAATAGAGAATAACAGTGGCTCTGTGTGTTACGCACAGCAGATATTTGAGAACAATAGTCGAAGAAGTCATTTGCACAAAATTGTATGCTGTGCTTAACATACCTGTCTGTCTTTTATCGCACTTTTCAGTCTTTTTTGTCACTGAATTTCATTTGAATTATTTCATATCATGTACAGTACAATCGACAGCAAAAGTCTATTGAATCAAACATTTTGGCGCTCATGAAATAGAGGAATTACATACAATAATGTAATGCATACAAAGTATGAGTAATAATTATTATAAAGTATCAAATCTGTTTCATATGTTATTTTATTAATAACACATTTTTTCAATGTACTTAATAATGTCTTATTGGATATTGTTTATGGAGCCCTCAGTTTAACAAAGACTTTTGCTGCCGGTAGTACCAGTAGATCCATTCGTATATAATTAGTAAAAACTATATGTTCGTTATAAAGTATATTAAACAAAACTTAAAAACAATGAATAATATTCTCAAAAATCATATGAACAGAAAAATTACTTTAAAAAACTAAATTTTCAAATTTTCGATGTTTTTTTAAATAAATTTGAATTGTATCTGACAGGAAGGGATTTATAGAAACTGATAATTTTTAAATATGAATCACTCAACTTTGATGAATTAAATTTATTTAATTTTTTAAACTGATCTAAGGAATACACTAAGCATTAGTTTTTCATTATTAAGTGCTTTCGTTTCAATATTTGTGAGAAATGCATATACGGAAAAATAGTTTGTATACATTAAATATTCTGTTATTGATTTAAGTCTTTAATGAAAAATTTTTAATTTTTAAAAATCTAAAGTAAGTTGAAATTGATAACAAAACTTGAATTGTGATCAAAATTGTCTACTATTTAAACGAAGGCAACCTTAATGAGAATCATCGATTCAACACTAGGTATAAATGGTTAAGCTTCTCATCACAAACTCATCATTTTATTATTAGCTCAATTCCTATTTGTGCTGTAAATGAATATAAGCTTACTTTGCGTTGTCTGCAAATAGTCATTAAACATTATGCAATACAATGCTGGACTTGTATCTCAAACTTAACTTATCGACAAAAAAACAAATTTTATTTATTCTCATGGGATTATTGTAAGATTTCTTCATTTAAGATCATTCAGTTTAATAATACGAAAAATGTTTGGCAGCACATTATATAATTAGTATAGGGTGTTTCATAATTCCTTTCACATATTGAATATATTTTTATATATTTTTGTTGTTGTTTAGATGATTATATACCGTTTCCCCTAATTTCGTTTGCCCTAACGCCGGTTCCCCTAAAACCGGTTGCGCAAAATTTTTTTTGCCCGAACGCCGTTTCCCCGAATTTTAATTAATAGGTATAAAATTACCTGAAAATTATTAAAAACTACTTGCTCTATTTTAGTATACTTTACTTAGGTTACAATGCATGAAAGCTCGGTCCTTCGGGCCTCGCAGCTACGTCTAGTCCTACCGTCCGTCATAAGTAGGTTACATACGACGTGCCCGTCTAGTTTCGATGTATACCAACCCAATAAAATGAAAATTTTGATTTTTTAAATAGAAAAATAAATTAGGGGAAACGGCGTTAAGGCCAAAGAAATTTCGGACAAACGGCGTGGTAAGACACCGTTTAGATTGACTCTGCATTCTATTGGATTTTATTTTTAAGTTCAAATGAATTATACTTTATATATTTACTAACAATTACTTAAATATTTACTTATAACTTCGAAAACTATACGACTTATCCTAATTTACTGTTAAAAAAGATTTATAATAAAGTCACATTCGTAGCCAGAGTGGGGGGGGGGGGGCTATAGCCCCCAATGATTTCAAAATGCTAGCACTTCAATTGAAAGATAATTTGCGTTATCAATAAATTTAGATAATTTTGTTATTAAAATTGCTAAAAATGATAGCTATAGTAAAATTCTTATGCATAAATGTCTTATTCAACAAAATTGATCTGAAGAGAAAATATTGAGAATTTAGCGCACCCTTACCAAAAAGCTACGGCAGTGAATAGAGTGAAAAGTGGTCGTACGGCTCCTCAATTGATTCATCTCAAAAGAAAAAGCACTTCAATTTAATTATTATTGTCATTCCAAGTATTAAAATATATAAAGCATTAAAATTCTCTATAATCAGAGCTTTTGTTAGCGCAAACTTGTATTACTTAAATTGCCAATATTTGATTTGCAAGTCAACTAAAGTGCGATATCTGTTTAATTATGGGCTTTATTAATAAATTTATTATTAAAAGGGATAACAATTTAAAAGTGTAGCGTTAATGTTTTAAATTTCGAAAACAATGAAATTAAAGACAATAAAATAAAACTCAATAAATGCATGCAATAAAAAATAAAAATACAAATTGAAGCAGAAGTTTTAAAAATATTGAGTTCAACTTACAAATCCCTTATCCCTTATGAATTATAAAAACACGCACTGATTCTCTGTGTGTGTTTTAATGAGAATTTTTTTAATAGGGAAACATTGTTATAGATTAAGTAAGAATTCATAATTGTATTTTTAAAATTTCAAGTTATAGAATTTGGAATCGATAAATAGAGCATAGGCTTTATTTATTCATAATTAAGTATTGACTAAAGTAACCTAAAGTACTAATTAGAAAGTATAATTATAAGACTATATAGAGAGAGTCAGCGCGAGTTTCAACAAAACATAAGGGATTCTAAAGACCAGCAAATAATTCAAATTATTTAAGCATTTACTCGACTGATAATTTGAAAATTCATTTCTTTTATATGATAAATATTCGATATATTCTGTGAATCATCACATGAATTATTTCTCAACAGAAATGGAAATCAATCGCAAATTTGCTTCTCCTTCCAGAAGAAAAATCCGTCGCCCGACAAATGCATTCTTTCTTTATTGTAAAGAATTTCGGCCACAAATCAAGAAAGAAAATCCAGAGATGAAACACTTGGAGACCAGTGGAATACTAAGCGAGCAGTGGCAGAGTTTGTCTGATTCAGAAAAGGAGCCCTACTTTGAAATGGCTCGAGAGATACGAAGAATTCATAAAGAGAAACACCCAGGTTTGGGTTGCATTCCATTGCAAAAACTCAACATTTTTAAACTAATTCTAAAAACATTTAATAGATTATCGCTTTAGTCCAAAAGATGTGAGAATCAAAAAGAGAGAGAGAATAAAGTTGAGAGAAGAGCGTAAAGCAAGTAATCGGTAAGTATTGAAAGTTTGCTGTAATTCATTATTAAAATAATATAATATAATATAATTTAATAGAATTTAATATAATTGAAAATTATTCTTAAAAGTTTGAAAAGAGATTTAAGCCGAAAAAATTCAAATAAAGGCAATGAAACGAATGACTGCCTGAATCCCGAGCACAACATCCAAACAAATAAAGATTAAGAAAACAAAGAACTTGATTAGGATTTGTTTATATAAATATAAATTCAAAATGAGTTTTAAAAAATATTTAATTCAAAATGTGTTTCTGATTTGATTCAAAAAAATTTAAATGTTTTAAATGTTATATTTATAATATTTTAAATGAAAGTTTTTTTTATTAATTTCTCATAAATTAAACGTTGAGATAAATAACTTTTGCTTTAATTAGTATGAAGTATGCGATTAATAAAATGAAAAGCAGAGAAGTAGAGTTTCAAGTTTATATTCATCATAAGTTAACTGTTAATCAGTGTAATTGAAGAGTTATTACCGGAGATAACACTGAAAATGGTTCAATAATTCGTTTACTTGTAAGGTATAATATCTTCTAATTATTCTTTAGCGTATTCCTAATTAATTACATGAGAATCTTATGTAAAATAATTTTTAACAGTTATTTATTAATTTATTAATCTATGAGAAGTAGAGCTTGTCTTATGCAAACATTTTTTATAAAATGCATTCAATTTTAAAAATAGTTAATAAGCTATGATTGCCGTATAAGGAAAATAATTTTTCTGAATGAAATGTTAAATTTTTTTTGTAATTCATATGTATTTTGCAAAGAATTTGATAATTTTGAAAAATGGGTTAAATATAAGGAAACCTTAAATTAATAATGACCCTGTCGTACGCTTTTTCAGTAATTTAAATAGCTATGAAATAAGCTCAGTGTTAGCATACAATATATCTTACTTATGAC
>JAQGCH010000128.1:0-32614 GCA_034699485.1 Nanhermannia elegantula
TAAAAAATGAAAAAATAGAAGCCCTGGGCTTATATTAGATTCCCAAAAATTATGCCCAAAAAACCTAAAAATCTAATTAAAGCCCATGGGCTTTAATATCGCACTTTCCGGTAATTAACGGATACTTAAGCATAAGTACAGATTTCTTCATCCAAAGAAATAATCAAATCTGGGCTTATATTTGTAAGATATATCTTATAGTTATGAGAGCTTCTCTATCATTGAAGAGCTTTCCAATCCCTTATTTAATTGTTACACTTTGACGGATAAATATATTTGCTTAGTTCTGTTATAAGAATAATGAAATTATTTTCATGCTATTTATTAATAGAAAGATAAATCTTTGACAAAATACTAACTTTAATTCTTTTATAATAGCTATCATTCAATCTCTTATAAAGTTTAATTCGTAAGATTGCATGAATTTGTCGCTTAATATTTAATGGGGATTATTAACGCCTAAATAATATTTTGCAAACACTCTAAGCTATTGAATGAAACATATTTTTTTTGTAAAATTTACATACATTTATAGTACCTGTAGTATAAAAGTATTGTTGAGTCTATTAATAGTTGGCGAATATATTAAGTTTTAATATATTCAGTGAGAACACAATGATTATACACCAAATTCAACAAACCATTTATAATGTATTTGCAAAGTCTGTATTTGAAATTACAGACTAGTTTTTCAATTGAAATTAATAATATGTTTCAAAAGGTAACGAAAAGTATTTCTAAATATATGTGATCTATTATTCAGTTCCAGACCAATTGAATTTACGTTATGTATTAGTTTATATTTGAAAATTGAATTAAAATTCAATATTTAGAATAAAATTGAATTTATTCTTTGTACTATACTTTCTTATGGTTAAGTTCTGTCATAAAAAACAAAAGCAGCTTATTTTCACTTCAGTTCTTGTAAATCGCATTTACAATTCCAAAATACTAAATAATCTAAATGTTTTTTTGCTTTCTTTAAGTTTTAAAACTAATATTTTTAAAACCACAAAGAGTAATGACCAAACCCCATAGGAGTAGGCCCTGAAAGGGTACCCATTGTAAGTGATATATTATTGGAAAGGATATACATATACATTATGTAGTGCTGTATGTATTTACATATAATGTATTTTAAATGGTGACTTCTTTGCCCTCTGATGCTTTACTCCGGATTCGGATCGAGTTGGCCCAAGAGGAAAAGTTGTGGTACTCGATGAGATATTTTCAATGATATATCACTCAAGATGGGCACCATTTTAGGGCCTACCCCTATGGGGTTTAGTCATCACTCTTTAAAATATTTAGTCGAGTGAATTAATTTTACTTTTTAAAAATGGTTTATTTTCTATAAATATTTTACAAATTTCATGAGTTCACTTTCATGTCAACTTAAAATATAGATTAAACACAGAATCAATGTTTTACTGTAATAATATTAAAAAATATAATAAAATCTTTTAAAATTAATAACGTTTTAAGTGATGAGATTTTAAAAATTTAAAATTTGGTCTCCAGTGCATAATTACTAACTTTTCAGTAACTTAATACTTAATTATCTAATCAAACAAAAGACTATATAACTCGAAAACAATTATTACTTATATCAATTAAATTGATTAAAGTCTTTAAGATAAAGTATGATTGCAGACAAACAATTATGTTTTCAAAATATTTTGCAACACTCAAATATTATGAAATAAATGGTTTAATTGAGAGGAAAATTTTCTAGAATAGACACGAGACGCATACTTATAATGACTAACTTATGAAGCCCAATCAAATGCCTGTCTGAGAACTGAGTACTTGTCTGACTACAGTTTCCAGTGATCCAAAAATTTTTGATATACTGTATGTTTTTAAACAATATAATCACGTTTAATGTTTATTCAATTAATAATTCATATTCTCATAACAATAAAAATCGTAAACCATGATAAATAATGAATACCAAATCAAAAGTGTTTTGATATGTAACGTGAATACTAATCTATTATAAGTTATTCATTTAACGATAATTCAGATCCAACCTTTGAATTTTGAGCATAACTAATATAACTATTGTGTAAATATTACGTTTTATTTTTAAAATTAATAAAACATAACCATTGCGTAATAATTTTAGTCCAAAAATCAATTATTGAAAGCTAAACTACAAAACAGTATACATACACTATTCATACACAATATAATACAATACAATATTTTATATAAGTTACAAACAATGTTTTAATTATTGCCTTTAAAATATTATTTTTATTCTCATAGCTTGAATTTGGATTCGAAATTTTAATATATTTAAAGTTAATGTCAATAATCGATATTTAATTGAGAACATATACTTTTGAATAAAAGAGGCAAACATTTGTACAATATCTGTACTCTCAATTTTGATTGAAAGCCAAAATTTTTATACTTATATTTTCCTAATTAACAACTCTTTACTGGAATAATTAAGGTATAAACTGAGATTCAGTTACAATAATTTGTCTTTTTTGTATAGCTCGATGTCTAAAATTTTGATTCAACACATCGGGTAAACATTTCCTTTCAAGTTGTAAATGAATTTTTGATCATAAAAGTATTCTAAAATTTTGAAAATATGAATCAAATTCTGTGAGACATTATGTAAAACTGTTTTTTATTCAACGGTTTTTGAAGTAATGGTCTTATTAAGCGAATTATTATGAAAGCTTTTCAATCATAAAACTATTTCCAAGAGGAAATTTTTTACTTTCAAACTGAATAGAAAGAGATTTACTCATGATTTATATCATACATTTCAAGGAATTTGAATCATAGTCGAATCAATTGATTATGCGCTGGCCATTTCAGCATTTCAAAGCTATTTGTTATGAACAAAGCAAAAACTCGGTGAAAAAACATTAAAATTCTGTCAAAGAAAGTTAGAAAACTTTTTTAAGATTAATTGAAACACATTATGATCTCAAAATTTATAGGAATTGAATATTCCATTATCAATCAGCTGTGACTGACCAGACATAATGCACTTTTATAAACTCCATTAAATTAAATTTCTTTGAGCAAAAGTTTATTGAAAATATATTTAGAACAGAGTTCTTTAGTCAAAAAAGAATCGGTGATTATAACAAAATTTGTCAAATTCGGAAATTGAAATGACAAAACATGCCAAAAAGTAAGTAATCTATTTTATTGTTATTACACGTTTTGATAATTGGTATAATATGTATAACATGTAAAAATCTCACTCTAATTCTGGGCAACTGTGAGATCTCCTTAAAAGGAGTTAACTAAAGTAGATGTTATGTTATGTTCTTGTTATTCTGTGGTCAGCATTCATTAGTTAGCTTAACCAAGTTTAGAGCACAGGTTTTAAAACTGCCTTTTGCGAGCAGTTACTGGTTTGCAGAGCTAAATATTTTAAGCTTTCAAGCAGTCTGTGAGGCAACAAAAAGCATAAAAACTTATGAGCCAAAGAGAAATGACTTAGATTTCCGACAAAGTCACAAAAGCATCAATTTTTGAATATAAATTTTAAGCGATATTATTCAAAAGTTCTCAACTACTTCTGATTTATAAACATGAAACAACTTTGAACTCATTTATTTATTCTCAATTCACATGAGCAAACATCGGAGAAATACGAACAAAAAGCTATAAGTTTAATGTAAATTTCACGACACAAAAGCTCATAAAAATCTCATGTTTTAAAGGTTTTATAATTTTTCTTTTTTTGAGGAATTGCTTATGCATTCAGAAATCTAATTGCAATGTTCATCAAATTTTCTTATAAGTATCTATTGTAATAACCAGAGCCTCTATATTCGGGAACATCCCAATTGTTTGAAGGGCTTTGTAACAGGGAAATGATCCGAAATTGTTTTATAAGCAATTATGAGCGATTTAAAGTTAAAATTATGTTCCCGAATTCTCCCGAATAATAGGGTTTTTCAAAAAATCCCGAATGGGTTTAATACTCATTTTTAAAAAATTTTAACCCTAATTTAACATATGAATTAAACTTTTGTCCGCAGAAATAGTTTATTCTTATTTTCTATCCAAAAATTCCAGTGTTTTAATAAAATCCTATCATAACTTAACAAAACTCATCAAAACCCGTTCATTTTGTTAAGATTTCAAAATTTTTAATTCGTTTTACTTCAAATATTGTTTTAAAAATTGTTTTAATTACTATTTTCTTTTACAATTTGTAATTTTACTTTAAATCATTAATAAAATACTATATTTCATTTCCCGAATCCATTCCCGAATTTAGTCATTTTTCTCTCCCGAATCTCTCCTAAATTTATTAGATTTTTGCTTCCGAATATAGAGGCTCTGTTAATAATAGTTATTCAGTATTTCTGTAAACCTACGACTTATATAAGAATAAAAGAGTATAACTTAATGGGTCTTAAGTTAGATCCCACGCATATAATGTGTCCAATAGATCATTAGTATTCAAACTGTGGGCGCTTACCCTTGTGATCCGGAAGCTCAAGGGAAAGCGACCGCATCAACTTTGATAAATTGGGTGTAAATGGAAATGTAAAAAACGTAATAGATTTAAATAAAATTTCATTAAATAATTCCATAATCTTCTACACATTAGTAATATAATTTTTAAAAAATAAAATATTTATATATTAAAGGGAGACATAGCGTGAAAAGTTTGAAAACCACTACAATAGATAATATATGTAATCGTAATAATAAGTATAACATGAAAAGATCTGAACCTTAAATAGAACTTCTAAATAACTGCTAAATAATAGAATAAATTTTCAGCTTATAATTCATGAAAGAATTGATTGTACTATATATTTACCCTTATATGTGTTCACAGACTCAGTTTGTTTTGAAACATCAATAGGATCATAATATAGATGAACAGAAACGTTCTGACGTTATAATCGGTTATAATATGATAAGACGATTCTTCGTTCACTTATTCATTTATAAATCAATTAAAATATAATGTTTTGAAAGAATTGGTTTTGTTTCTCCGGTAGAAAAGAATTGTTTAATATTGTATTATTTCACTATAATATATTATATTTTAAGCTTCAGTTAATGAGTTTATAAATGTTTTTTCGATATCAAACCAAATGTGATCGTGACTGGGAATTGGACTCAGTCTCAACCTTAACTACTTTATGTGCAGTTACCTCCAATTAACATTTGATCTTTGTAATGCTTTTATTTGACTCTATTTATTGTTTAATTAAATTAACACTTTATTTGTGAACTTAAAGGCAATTAAATAAAGTTAATGAAACTCAATTCACAAATCGGTTCAGACAACTCTTAATATTAACAGTTAAAGTGATTGCTAACGTGAGTAGTGTTTTCTGAGTCAGAAAGAATTTATTTGAGTTTAAGTTTACGTTTAGAATTTTGACTTCAAATTAAGTTAATTCGAGTTTAAGTTTAGTTAATATAAAAAAATAATACTTTGAGTTTAATATTTAGTAAACTTAAATTACTATAGGTTACACTCAAATATTTGTTATCTCAAAAAGCACTAATGCACTAATGCACTAATGTTAATTTGTAAACTGATGGAAAATTCATTTTAATGATGCCCCTCCTTTGGTGCTTTGTTTCAATCCATGAAAGCCTACTTTATAAACAACTTTAAAAAATTTTCAATACTGTATTTTTTGAAGATGTTTAAAAAGAAGGCTTTCATGTATTGTAACAAAGCATTATTTAAGGTGCTCAATTAATATGAATTTTCCACCAGTTTACTGTACAGTATAATTTTGTGAAGTATTTTCTCACTGTATCCTCATAGCTTTTTATAATTACTCGCTATTTTGCATTAAATAGTACTATAATTATCTGACAATTAATGAAGTCCATAAACAGCAGATAAACAGTACATAAAAATTTTACAAAAAACTCTTTTACCAATTGTTTATTCCAAATAAGATTTAATTCTCACTTTTATACAGTGTTGACCAAGAAGAGGGTTAAAAGGGTCCGATATAGAAGTTTTAATTTAAAATTTATGATAATATTATGAATTATAGAAGAAATATATAAAATTGGTAATTAAATATTTTATTTTGAATCATTTATATACTTTATTTTATTGTTATTAAAAACAAAGATAAAAAATCGATGAATAAAACAGATTAGTTTAAACCACATCTTGATATTCAGGATTTTAATAAAGCTGATACGTGAAACGGATTTCATGAAATTAAGCTGCTTCACTTTTCAAAATTTCAGGTTTTCATTTTGCAGTGACGCTCAATTATTTTTTTAAATCAAAACAGCAAAAGAAGCTCATCTAATAAAGAAAATATTTCAAAAAATTAGAAGATTGTCGATATTTATTAAAAAAAAGGATTAAAGTTTTTAAGTAACCTAATTCCCTCTTTGACATAATTATTTTATATTTCGAATAATTAACTTTATGAGAATATATGCGAAGATTTGAAGTCCAAAGTAGAAAAATATAAATTTAATCACTTAAGGGATATGGTTGTGAGAAATTCTATTATTGATAATCAAGATATAATCTTTATGTGGATTGAATTTTAAATTATATCATATATATGCACGTGTATGATAACAATGGAATATTTCAATAATATTTTTATCGTCTACAGTACATATATAAATGATTTATATTATACTTTAGGAACTTAATGAAAATTTGGTTTTATAAGAATTAAAGCTCTGCAAAATTTTATATTTATGTTTACTTTAAAATTTTGAATTTTAGAGATAAGTGTGAGGTTCTATAAGGTTGAAAAACATGTTCTTTAATGTTGGATATTGTAGAGAATTTATAAGAAAAACTTAAGAGTTTATTATTTAACTTTTTTATATTAATCAATAAACAACAGATTAAATCTCTAAAAATTAAGAAGAATTTTATGTTAAAATAAATACTTTAATATCTATCAAAAATTGTCTCATAATATTGAAAGATTTATAAAACGCTTAGTCTCTATTGAATTCTTACAGTGATTAAAAGTTTTTTATCTTACGGTTTACTAATATTGAATTTAAAACATAACTAATATAAACATAATATACATGTTTAACTAATAATTTAAATTAATTTATAGATCATTACTATGCAGACACATACAAATACAAAATTGTTAATTCTCACCTTTCAAATATTGGCGTTAATCGCTATTACAATAAATTTCGTAGACGGAACTCTTCCGTCTTCATTAGAAGTTTCTGAAAAATCAGATATCGTACCATTAAAGGCCACTGAAATTATTTATCAAACACCAGTTTTAAAATCAGATTTGTTAGATTCAGATCTAATAGATATTTACGATCAAGAAAAAAGAGCCCAATGGAACAATTTACAAGGTATTTGTCTTTGTGTCCAAACTGTTCAAAAACTAATCATATTTAACATATTTAGGCGGTTGGGGTAAAAGAGCCGAATGGAATAAATTGTCTGCTGCTTGGGGTATGTTTTGTTAACACTTAAATTAGATTTCATCTTATTATCAATTATTGTATTCTGTATTTTCATCTGTACTAATCGATAGGCAAAAGGCCTGCCGGAGGAGCTGCCGGTTGGAACAATCTGTCAGGAATGTGGGGAAAGAGAGCAAAATGGAACGAATTATCTGGAATGTGGGGTAAAAGAGGTTGGAACGACATGTCTGGCGGATGGGGTAAGATTTCGTTTTTCTATATTACAGAGTCTGTGGTCTACTGTTAAAACTTATTTTATTTTATTTTTAATAATTTTAAAATATAAAGTCAGTAAATGCTACAAAAGATTTAGTTCAGTATAAGAAAAATCATATCAGATCTTAAAATTGAATGATAATAATGTGCAATATTCTGGCTTCGATCAAATAAACATTTTTAAAGTAGTTTATCTACAAATTGAATTAATTTCCAAATCAAACCAAAATCAGAGTAATTTTGATTAAAGTTTTTATTCAATTATTTTTATACAGTTAGAACCTGAGACATAAATAAGTGCAGAGCCCATACTTTAATGCTATCTTTGGTTTGGCAAAAGAAAACGCATAAATTATATAAGACTATAACCATATTAAAGTTAGATAAACAAGATTTAATGTTATTCTATTAACCGCTTCATTAAATATAAGCTGCATTTGTATTTATGAAAAGCATAATAAGCTAAAATTTGACTCAATTTGTTGATAGGGAAGCGCAATTCTCCGCATTGGAACAAATTAAGAGGAATGTGGGGTAAACGAAGTGTCTCTGACTCTGAAGCTGGAGAAGAATTTTCATCAAAAGCATAGAATATAAAGTGCGATCATTTAATACTTCAATGATTAATAACTTATTATAAATGTATTAATTAATTTTTTATTTTTAGCAAATGCCATATTATTATTCTTATTGTTATAATTTAAAAAAATCGCTTAATTTGTAAATTATGTTAAAAGTAAAATAATTCTGTGTTTACCCAAAATTGCTAAATATTGAATAATATAATACCATTTATTAGAATTTATCACTTAATAATTCAGATAACTATAAAAATAATCCAAGTGTATAGGCATTTAAAAAAAGCTCTGCCGGTTTGCAATAACATATTTATGTTGTTCAAAAATATATTGTGACGTTATCTTAAGTTATTTTTATGGTCTGTAATATAAAACCGTAAATGTCTCAAACATTTTGTTTTGTATATTCATTCTTAAAAATTAAATTTATTAGTTTAAGCTTTAAGACAAAACTGATAAATAGAGCGGTATCTAAAGGGCATAGAGACGACCCCATGTAATTGACTTTAAGTTATGGAAGTCGTGCACTAAAACATAATCATTACTTCACTTAATGTATTAGTTTAGGTTATGTTTTATTGCATAACATAAAGCCAACTTTTAGGGACTCTTCTCCATACGCTTTAGATATCAAACATTGCAAATAATATGTAGTTTTCTCAAAGCTATTTCATTGAATGCACTGTTTTGTACAGTAATAAAAAGTGCTTCTTTTCAATAGCTTTGTTACAAAATTAGTAATTTTTAGATAAAACATTTTAAAGGTTCAGCTTTTATGAACTGCATCTTTATTTTTGAAATTAATAGAATAAACATAATGAAGAATCAGTTGTGAACATAGTTTTCTTTAATAAACATAATGTGAGAAAACTTTAAACTTAAACTAAGATCAATTAAAGTGAACGCTTTTTTACATCAAACTTAACTCAAGTAAACAAAAACAACCTCAACATTAGAGAACAGTAGAGCAGGCTGTTGCTTGCTTTGTGCTGTAATCAGGCGATTCACCTGATCTTCTCCTCACTAAATTAGGAGCTCATTAAAATCAGAGATTTACTGCAGTAAAAGCCGGTCAATATTTAAGCAAATTAGAGAGCAGACAAATAGAGCTCTGAGTAGTAATCCGTTATATACTCTGCAAAGTATGGTGTATTACCCGTATTACCCGGAGCCTAAACTATTTCGTAACAAGAAGCTTTGACCAATTTTTTATGTTAGTACAAAAATCTGCCAAAAGTACTTAAAATTCAAGTTTTTCGTTAAATACATGTATCATTTTATTTAAAAGTTATATATAATTCAGAAAATCATCAAAAATTATAATAATTAAATTTTTTATTTTATTAATTTTATATTTTGTAGTTTATCTGATCTTTTACAATTTTAAGATAAAGGCACTAACTCCGCACTAACTTGAATTTTCAAAATAATAATATAATTTTTCATAAATTTCATGCATTTGTTTAGGGATTCAAGTTTTTATTTACAAAACCACAAACAAATGATCGAGTATTGAAGTTTTAGTGAAAAATTAATTTTTTTAGTACAAAACTCCAAAGATTAGTATTTTTAGCAGAATTTTTTAGTACTTTAAATATGGGCTCATTTTAACGGTTATTAAGTGATCGGTGAAGATTTCTAATAGCTTTAAAGTTTACTCAAAGGTTATTAGTTTAGTTTTACTAAAAAGAATAGCTTTGTTTATAACTAATACTCATTTTAATAAAACCATTTAATTAGTAATTCATAAATATTTTAAATTCTACGTTAGGATTATTTCTAATCATGTAATAGATGTTTAATATATAAAAATTTCAATTAAACCCCAATAAAATGAGCTCAAATCAAATGCACTCAACGATTGCATTAAAAAGACTATTATTAAAGAACTTATTATATCCAAAAAATAAATCTAAAGATAACTCATAAAATTGATTTATCAACAAAACTGTCAAAAACATGACTACAAGACTCACTCCAGTCGGAAGTCAACCAAAATTTTAAACAGTAAAGTATAATAAGTTAAAAACCAATTTGAAAAACTCAGATATCAAATGAATGACTAAAACGGATATTATTTTTTCGAGTTTGAATACACAAGGTTAATGTTGTCCATAGGCTCAGCTCAGGCTCTAGGTTTTAAGTCTAGGCTCAGGCTCAGGCTTAGCCTAATGAGCCTGTAGACAAATTTTTACTTAAATTCGCTATAACTTACAAGGGAACCACGGGACCACTTACCAACAAGCATGTCCAAAACTGTCATCTAAATCTGCAGAGTCCAAGAAGCCTATTAGTTATAGTCCCCACAATTTCTCTCGATACATAGCACTATATACCGTAGTTATTTTCAAAGTAATGTAATTTCATATTAATTGATAGAATATTTTAAACTGAGTTTTAAGTTTGATGCACTGCCCTAATAATGGTAAGAGAATTCAAGTAAAACAAAAATACACGTGTTCAATTATTTTTCAAATACTTTTGATTGTATTGATCATATTTTTAAAATTTTCATTTACTAGTTCTGTATGAATTTTCCTTAATAAATTGTAAGCCTGTAGAGATCGATTAATACCACTCTGTGAAAAGGTGTATTACAAAGACTATATGTCTCTTAAAAATTTTCATAGAAATTAATTGATGTCTAAATGTAGTGATAGGCCATAATTCCTTTTGTAGATTGCTTTACTTTAAAAATAACTATGTATTACTATGTATTGAGAGAAATTATGAGGACTATAACTAATAGGCTTCTTGAACTGCAGATTTAGATGACAGTTTTGGACTTGCTTTAGTACAAGATTGAACTGACAAAAGCATTTTTCAAATCGGTGGTAAGTGGTCCCGTGGTTCCCTTGTTAGTGTTTAAAAAGCACAAAATAATTACCAATACCACTGAAATTATATAGGGTCGTTTTCAAAAATCATTCCCTCGGTTTTTGGAGGTTTTCCACCCCCAACATTAATGAATTTTTATGAAAATTTTTTTGAGTGTATCATTCTTTGGGACGGAATTATATCATAATAATAAAGTTCTTGTTATTAAGTAAATGTTGTTATCTTGTTATAAAGTAAATATCCTTAATTTCGTATATTTTTACAGATGTCTTCCCAATACCATCCAATGCCACCAAATTCTTAAATTTCAATACCATTTCGCAAATTTTTCTGAATATAAATACCATTCCATGCCATTGGTAAACTTATTCTTAGCGTTATTGGGTCACCTCTCCAATGGGGCTATATTTGAAATTGATGTAAGCCTACATTTTAAACAACTTCAAAAGTTTTTCAATACTGTATTTTTTGAATATGTTTAAATAGTATGCTTTCATCAATTGAAACAAAGCATCATTGGAGAGGTGGGGTGTGACCAATAACGCTAAGAATAAGTTTACTATTTTATGAATGACAAGTTTGTCTGTTGCTCTTTGCTTTTATTAAAGACTGTTTTTATTAAAAAATTTTTCAGTAACATTAACGATATTGTAAAAAGAGAAGCGATGATCAACTTTTATCTCATAATTCAGTAAAAGAATGAAAAAGAATTTTATATAATTTGCATAGAATTTGCATTTGTAATCCTGAATTTACTAATGGATAAGAATATGCTGACTTCTATCAAATAAAACTTATTCTTTTAAAATAATCTTTAATAACCGAATAATCATAATGTCCTGAATAATAATAAAGAGATTTTTATTTAAAGTCAGAGAAATTACTTATAGAGTACATATTTTAAAATATTGAGTTAGACGTAAAATTGAAAAAGAAATACAAAATATTCACTTAAACTAAAGGCTAAGTAATGCCAAATGGATAAAAAACAATAAAAAGATCAGAATCAATGTTTTAAAATGAAGGAAATTTTTTGCCTAAACTAAAGCATCAATCTTTAGTGAATCAAATTCTTTCTGATTCGGTCATTACTTCTTTGAAGACCTATTTTAAGATTTTCGGGAGTTTGAAACCATTATTTTTACGAAATAAAACGAGAAATAGAAGATATCATGTCTCGTAACTGTTTTACTCGATAACATCAGAGCAAAGCCTTATTTTATTGGCAACAAGAAAACACTTTTCCAAATGACATCTTGTCAAGCGATGTGAGAAAACGGACAAATGGTGATGACAGTTATCATACCAATAATTGATAGGCACTAACTTTAATATGTACGCCACAGATAGTCAGTTATTATTGCAGCGCATCTCTATTTACTTAATTTTAATGCCTATAATTTATCTTATTTCTTATTTCAATAATTGTATATTAAACGAAAAAAATTGCCTGACTATTAAATGCAATTTTCAAAATTTATACCCTCAAAGAATACAGTACCTGATGGGAGGAATCAAGCTACAGAATCCTTGTTTAATAAACCTTATGCATTAACTTTACCCAATTTAACTCTAATGACAAACACTATTTTAAATCATTTTAAAATACAAGGTTTACAAAATATTTGATTAGAAAAGATAATTGAGCGCTATTCTTAATTAAGAATAAAATTCTATTACATATATAAGGTCTCGCGTATGTACTGATTTACATACTTAGTCACCAATAATCAGACAATTATATTGAATACAAAAAAGAAAAAATTCTGCAAAACTTCTTATATTCTGTAATTAATAAGCTGTGTATCTTTGTCTAAAAATTCTAAGCTCAAAATTGGATTTAAAGCATTTGCTTCAAGTCTAAGCCAAAAGGAAAAATTGGTTTAATTCATTTTTTGTATTGTAGTAAAATATTTGTTTTGAAATAGAATTTTTAAAAACCATGTATTTTCTAAATTGTTTGAAAAGTTTGTTATAAGGGTATTAAAACAGGATTTGGTTGCTTGAGATTCGGTGGTTTGAGGGGCAGCCGTACTGAAAATGAAAATAAAAGTCCAGATAAAATTTGAAACAATGCGCTTATACAAGGAGTGACGGATAAGGATTATCTATAACTTTTTAAATAGTGAATTTTGAGAAATGAGACTAAGTCATATTTATCTACTATAATGGGAGTTTTTTTCCATATAATTAAATTTTTGTTTGAATAAATATTGGCGGCGCTTTATTTGAGTTAGTTAATATGGGCTTCTAAGGGAGAACTCAAGCGCCATCTGTGTGCAGGCGAAAAACCTCCAAAATTTGTAAAAATGCTCCTCTGAAGACGTCGACATTTTTACATTCATATTTACATTATATCCCAACCTAATTTGATGATTTTTGCTTTTAACGCTAGATGGCGCTTCAGTGCTTACATAGAAGCTCATATTAACTAATTCAAATAAAGCGCCGCCAATATGTTCCCCGATATTTACCGAAAATGCGGTCAAAGTAACCTTCAATTTACCCAAAATAACTTTTTTGTGTGTGTTTACCATTTGCTTGAACTCATTTAACTATTTTATACGAATCTCGAATTTCTAACTCGAAAGTATTACCGAATTGGTGACATTGTAAGGCGGTGTGCAATAAAGTTGGATTATAACCCTATAATGTCACTTTGTTTCAATGCATGAATTGTATTTGAAAGCATTGTATTGAAACATTGTATGCATTGAAACAAAGCGACATCATATCGTTATGATCCAACTTCATTGCACACCACCTTACCTCGGATCATATATTATGACCTGTAACAAGATTCGGTATCTTCGCGAGTGCGCTATTGACCAAAATCATTTTAGACTGATCCCAATATTGTTGGATAATAGTTTAGACAAATTTCATAAAATAGATTTCCTTTGATTCGAGCTTAAACTCGAAAACCATAAAACTTTCTAAACTAATCTGGTTTTACGGCTTTAGGACACATATTTGTTGATCAATTGAATCAAAAATTTAATACATAATGTAATGTAATGTAGTGTAGTGTAGTGTAGTGTAGTGTAGTGTAGTGTAGTGTAATGCTCCATTTTGATGAGAATTTCAAATTTCATTAAAATCGATTAATCCGTTCACAAGATATTTAAATTGAAATACACTTTCTAAACATATTTGCGTCACCATAGTAAAACCCCCGTCATAGTAAAGACTTTGGCCGATCCGACCGTTTCACTATAAAGGGGATAAACTGTAATAAAAAATTGAAAGGAATGAAAGTCAATTTTTCATTATAAAATTATTTAAGAAATTCAAATGCATGATGTCTTACAAAGCTTTTAAATCAATAGTATTGGTTTTTTATATTAAAAAACTATATCTTAAAACATATAACTTATATAGGGCTCAGTAGTATAGTACGGTATCTCTTTAATATTCAAATGTATGTTACGCAATGCCTAAAGATAAAGCTCCGCTCAGCCTTTTGAGCAATTACTAAAAATTGTGAGTCTATTGATAGAAATAACTTTATCTAACAATAGTTAGTTTAAAATTTACTACACAGTACACTCAGTATGTTCAACGCTCGAGCACTGGTATCAAGGCTTTGGGTGGCGAGCGTTATTGTTTTGTCGAAGGTGTGCGCGTACTCGAGTTTTAAGTCTTATTACATATTGTTTCTTATCGTTTCATATTTTTAAAAAAATCAATTTTTATACAAAAATTTATTATTTATTCAGTTTTAAAAAATATAATATTATAGAGATATTATACAGAGTACATACAGTAGAAGTACCTGTACAGTACAGTACAGTACAGTACAGTACAGTACAGTACAGTACAGTACTTATTATCTCATATTGTATTCGTTAAAATAAGCGAATTTTGTGTAATAAAAGTTTTTAAATCATGAAATATGCTGACAATTCTCTCTGTAAACCTTCGTTACTCGAACGCAATCAAGTACTCTAGCGATCGAATTTTCCCGAACGCGAGCGTGAGCGCCGAGTGTGAACATCACTGAGTAGACTACAGAGTATTTATAGTATTGATATTGAATTTCACTCTTTTGATACAATGGGTAAAAGAAACCAATAATGAAATTAGATTTTGTGAAAGTTAGAAGATATGAGTGTCTTATGCCATAAGACATGAAAGCATTTTATTATTATTTATTATCGAAGAAAAATATATTCAAGTTTTACATGAATTTCAAAACATTAATGGTATCAAAATTTCATTTATTTGCCTCAGAGGCAAATTCATATTCACGTCGAACTCAATCATTTCGAAAGAATTCAATTTTTTAGTTCCTGAAAATAGAAAACATTATATGACCCAAAACAAAATATAGCTTAATATTACCCAATTGAGCTCTTTAGTGATTCTTTTTATGTTGAATCATTGCAACAGTAACTTGTTTTTTTAGCTGCGCCATAGTTTTCCTAAAATGTCATAAGACTTCGAAAAGGGTTTCCTTTTCTTTTATATCACTCGTAATAAAGATGCCGGCAATTGAGTGATAGGAATAATTAATTCAGAGATATAGTAACGAAAAACTAAATTAGATTCGGAATTCAATATTGTTTTCCGGCACATAAACATAGCGATAAAAGTATTATTGAATGAGTCTAACTGTTTAAGTGCTAAGTTTTGTAATACTTTAAGTTTAACTTATCTTAAATCGAGCTGAGATGCATTTTTAAATCTCTATAAGAAATTCTATTAATAACCTTAATTTATTATAATTAATGGATGTGTTCTGGGAGTGATAGTAAGCTAAATATTAATTAAACTTTTGTTCGTTTTACTAAATCTATAAAAATTCAGTGTTTTAACTGAGAAATCAAGTTTCTTCGATCAATATTTAATTCATTCAATAGTAGGTAATGGAATAGTCTCTCGTGAATTATAGTCTGCTCAGCCTTTTGGGAGTCATGATCGCAAATTGGAAAAGTTATCCTTATTTGAAGTTTGATTTAATTTGTTTTGACTCAATTCAAATATATTTCATGCAGTATATAAATAATATTGCAAATCATCAGTACTGGTATATTATTAGCTGCAAATACGCAAAAAACGTCACAATTTTTTTCACTTTTTTCTCATTTAGTTTTATGTTTAATTTATAGCACCATTTATTCGCTTTTCATAATCTTATATCAATTTGAATAATGAAAATAATGCTAATCTACACTCTTGTAAAGCCGTTGTAAAACCCTTTACTATCCTGTATGCAAAATAAGATGAAATTGGACCAAATTATTGGGAAAATATATACAACTAATTCTAAATACGTTTTTATGATTAAAGTCATAAAATACGGGCTGATGAACACATTTGTGTATTTTTAAAATGAGTAAAAACTTTTTGCAACTCATGTTTTATTCATCGAATTTAATAGAAATTTTAATAAATTAGAATAAGTTATACACTCTGTTGCAGTTATAGTGAACATGTCGGTAAACAATTATAATAAGGAGTTTCTTTACTATTCAGAAAGACTGGACATAGGATAGGTATAGAAATCACATGGCTCTCATAGAGTTACTTTTTTAACTTTGCGAACCGGTAATGGTACGTAAAACTTATGGTTTTATCTCTTTTATTTAACACTCATTATAACTTACAGTAAAGGATTCAAATTTTATCATAATATAGGATAAGTTTAATGCATGAGTATTCCAAATTCAAAACCTGTTTTATTTTTTTAAATAAAAATTGCAGATTTATATTTTGCACTGTACATTTCCTATGGCTTCTTCTTTCTCAATCGTACTAATGTATGGATAAGCATTCAATGTAACCGGGATTCAATATAAACAACTAGAAGTTCATTAGTTCATTAATTATTATTATTATTTTAATTTTTTATAGGAATAAAATTATTTTTTCTTAATTTTTAAAAAACGCTTGCAATCAATTCATTTAATATGTATTTTTTTAAAGTAACTAAAAAGTAAAGATGCGGAAAGATAAGGGTTTGAGATATAATTGAGTATTGCATTCAATAAACTATTTGTATATAAAAACAATACATATAAACTCATACAGTAAATAACTTATTAGTAATTGCTGTGAAAAGAACTACTATAGACACATAAATATTACTGTTAGTATGTTAAGAACTAAAAAGTTTAAACTTTTGAAACCATTGATTATCAGTATTTGTTTAGATTGTGTTCATTATTAGATTAAATTAATTAAATATTATAATTAATTAAATCAAAATGACTATAACTCCGGAATCCGATAGAATATTAACAGTGGTTTTATATCATATGGGTTTTGAATTAGTTGCTTAGTTCTTAAGGTTTTGCAATAGAAATATTATAATATATGTTGTAATCAAAATTTTTTGATAATTTATGAGAACACAATATTTCTATGACAGCTATACTTAAACAATCATTATTTGACTCAATGTTAGTTTTCTTATCAGTTTGAATAAAAATGACACTTTCAATGACTAAACTTATTACTAAACCTATTGCTTAAAATGATTAATGTCTCGTCCCTTAAGTTTTATCCCTACGCATCACTGGACTTTCCGGGATTTTACACGTCTTTGTTTGGCTGACTGTACTCTATTGTTCAATCTCTAGAGATAAATGATTTATAGAGAAAACCAAATGGAAAAAGTATTGTCTTAAATCAAATTAAGCTTAAAATTTAATTAAAATCGTATCATTTGTACTCATTTACAGTAAACTTATTCTGATTGTTATTGGATCACATACCCCACCCCTCCAATAGTGCTTTGCTTCAATGCTTGAAGCCTACTTTTTAAACATCTTCAAAAAATGCAATATTGAAATTTCATACTAGGCTTTCATAGATTGAAACAAAGCACTATTGGAGGGGTGGGGTGTGTCATCCAATAACGCTTAGAATAAATTTACAATCATAGCATTAAATTATGTAAACTTATGTAAGACTCAAAATTAAATAACTAAATATATCCTAAAATTAAAATTTAGAGTATTGTTAAAATGAAAAATGATATTTATTATTTTTTCAAATTAACTAAAATACTCTATAATTCCATTTAAAAAATAGTGAAGAAGACTTTGCTTTAATACTACTGTAACTTAGTTACGTAATAGTAGTAATGAGAGAAAGGAGATTAAAAATTTGACGCTATTTTTCAATATATAATCAACAATTAATCTTATAAACAGATACTTTTAATGAAATTTTGTTGAAGGCGTAGACTATTTGATTGATAAGTAGCCCTTTTCGTGTTTGAGACTTGAAAAAGTTAATTTTAATTAGATTCGCTTCAGCGATGCATTTAGACTGAGTCTAAAAATTATTCAATTAACAAAATACACGTCAAAGTGTATTAAAATGTAAACTTATTTGTTAGCTTATGGATTATAAGCGGATAAAAATAAACATATTTTTGAGATGATAGAGAAGATTTGTTGATAGTTTAGAATGTTGTTTGAATCTCTATTCCGCTAATTTGTAAACACGTCACGTAATGCATGCTCACCAACATTTCGCAATCAAAACTCCTCTACCGCTTAGAAAAGAGCATTATTTTACACTTAATATAAACTTGAAATAACAATTGAAAATTTTATTAGAATTTTAATTATATATTATTTTGTTCACTAATATGGCCTCAAGTACTCATTCAGCTTAAGTTGATTAAGTCATTCATCATTTTAAGCATTTAACTTATTTAAATAATTGAAAAATTTATTAATTTTTTAGTCTCAAATGTAAAGCTTTAAACTTAAAAGTGAGTAAACAAATAGTTTGGTGAAATCAATTGAAAATGTTTGCGATCAAATCACGTAAAATGAGTTCAGTTAGAGTTAAGCAATGAGTGGCACATAAGGTCATCATTGAAGTTAGCATAACAATGAACTTTGTGCCACTTTATCTGAGTTATGAGCTTTTCTACACCCAAAGGGCTTTTCTTCGTTTATTTGTTTTCTGATTATACAAGGTTTGATCGCAGCTTCCAGTTTGTCAAGAGTTTATGCCTTCATTCACATAAATAGACCATTAGCTTAATTTGTCAATTAATTTAAGGGTAATTTCATTTAGGATGAAACTATTTCATCCCAGAATTTAAAAGATTTCTCACTATTATTTTGAATCAGAAAATAAATTCTTTTCAATAGATTTGGTTTTCAAATTAACTTGATTTTTAAATTTTTTAAACTCTGAAAATGTTAAGTTGTTTAATATGACAATTGGTAATTATTTTTAAAGAAGTTTCTATTTTATATAACTTAAAAAGAAAACTCTAATATAAAAGGTATTTGATTGTCAAAGGCTTTTTGTAAAAGAAAAATTGGTTGAGAATCATATCTACTAAAGCTATTATAAAAAGTATCCTAAATATACTGTCATTTTTCTAAAAAGTGAATAACTGTAGAAATAATGCCACAAAAGTTTTTTGAAATGTTTCAAAGACTTAAAGTGTCAAAATAGCCTAAAGCATGTCATATGAATTTTTGACAAAAAGAAGTCAAATATCAGTTATAACAACATAGAAATAATTCATTTTACCGTAAAAAAGATTTTGAAAGAAACTTTGACAAAAACTTATTTCTCCTCTGATTTTATGTATTGTTTCTTCCCTTTAATCATGGAATAAATTGCAGTGAAAAACTTGTAACATTGTAAATTGTAACATTGTAGATTGTAACATTGTAAATCTCTGTATTTTTTTACTTTGCCTTTTAAGCTCTGCTAAGATCTCTTGAATTACACGAAGAATTAAAGCTTTTAAAATTACTTTTAAAATTAATATTCGCAGAACTAATCAATAAATATGTAACTCATCATTTAAAATGATCCCTAATATTTTTTTAATGTTTTAAATTAAATGGCATCCTTATTATCAGAATACCTTCACCGGTGCAAAATTGAGAAATCAAAGAATTCCAAGCTATTTATAAAAGCTTCTTAAAAAACTTTTTTAGCCTTAAGTCCCGGCCGACTCAAAATTTCAGAAGTTAATAGAACAGACGGTAGCTGTGGATTAGTCTATAAAATGCAGTCCATTGCTTGTATGATATAATACTGTAGCCTATTAAGCTGTCTATATCATAGTCACCCAACTCATTTTGACTCGAGGGCCGGATTAAAACATAACCATCTCTCTGGGCCAAGAATAAAGTCAAAGATTGGAAAAATAGTTTAATTTATTAATTGTAATAATTAACAGATGATTTAGAAATTATGTAAAGCTTTTAGTCATCTGTTGCGATGCAATATGATTTCGATATATTTCTAGTTTTATCATTAAATTCACAATTTATTGATAAAATAATTAATAAAGCACTGTATTTAAGTTAAATAAAACTTTACAGCTAAAGTTTATTCTATCTTTTTATAAAGTAATTTTTAAATTTATAAATAGTTTTCTAAACTTGAGTTGTGCTCTAAGATGAGATATTAATTAATCCAATCTCAGCATTTTGTTGGTTTCACACACAGAGATGACCAACTAAATGCGGACATTGGTTTAATTTTCAGAACACTACTGTTATTATATATTTATATACCGCTTATCCGACTCAAAGGCATTAAAGCGGTTTGTGCCATATTAGAATAGTGTAAATCAATTTGGCTATGAAACACTAACTATCTATGATTAATCTGCAGCCCTGTCTGAGCCGCTTTAGTCTATACTAACTTTGTAAAAATTTGAAAAGTGAACTTTTGACTCAATTAAGAGCCAACTTAAGCCACTTCTCAGAACACAACTCATCTCAAGCCAATAAAATCTATTAACATATCTGAAAAGTGGAAAATCGAGCTAACAATAAGTTAGAGAAAATCAAAGCCACTGATAAAAATAATCTGTAAGGATCTCGAAACATTAGCGTATGGCAATCATATTTGTAAAAATATGCTTAAATTATAAATTGTAAAAATAAAAAAGTTTTTGAGAAATTGTCAAATCTGTTTAATTTTAGAAGTTTGAAAGTGTTTTGTTGTTTTACGAATGGTTTTGTTGAGACATTGATTTTAGTAAATCTTTATTTCTTTGCCAACAACTTTTCAATTTAATGATTGCAAAATCAGCAAAATTTTCTTAAACTTTTCAATAAGAGGTCAAAATTTAAGAAAAATAAAACTCAAAATTGATAAATTTAGTTTCAGTAACTTAAAGTCGTCTTAGACATCATTAGTGCAACTTTATATTATAAAACTCAGGGCTTCATCGAAAAAAGAAGCTTTAGTTATAACAAGAATTTGAATGTTTAATTAAAGAAGAGTTCTCATATTTGTTTTATATTTGAATAATTCGCAACAATTAAGTTTAATACTAGCAGTTCCCGTTGTTACGCAATTCACAGGCTATGCTTTCCTGTACTTAATATTTTAGAATATGTCAGCGCGAGCCCAACAATTACAGCCATCATTCCATACAATAGCAGTCTTTACCTTAAGTATAGCACACGTGCGCTTTCCTGTATTGCATTGTTGCGGACACATAGACAGACACTCAGACACACGGACTGACACTATTTTTTAATTATATAGATTTAACGTATTTTATTGATTGAATTTAATGTTCAAATATATGTTGAAGTATAATACAATACTCTTTGCTTTACTGTTCTCTTGTTATATTTGATTTGTTCTTATCTTTATGATCTCTGATGATATGATCTGATCTCTATCATGATTCATAATTTCTTTTGTGTTATTTCTCAAATTATGGGTAATTAAAGGGTTTGACATTGGCTTCATTTTTAATCATTTTGAGACATTTTCTCATCAGTTCAAAAGTATTTGATTTTAAATATTGAATTTACAGTTTTTGTTTTTTACATGTTCTTTATTTGGTGTATGAATACAGTATGTGTTCTTATAAAATATTAAATCAATGTTTCAAAAATACAAAACTGCAGTGAATATGAAAATGCTTTTGAAAAATTAATGATTCAAAAGTTATACCAATAATAAAATTGAAATCGGACTCTATTTTTTGAAGAAGTATTGAAATCTTTAAAATTTTGTTATCTTTCAGAATGAATTTATTGTGAATCAACTTAATTAATATTCATATCTCGAATATCAGAAAAAGTCGAGAGCACTGAAATTGAACAAAATATAATTAATTTTGTGTTTATTTAGCATTCACTCTGTTATGTTTCATAATTAACAAAATAGTTTTAATAAATGGATCTTATACTAAGTCAAAATCTGCTATATATTCTTTAATTAATTTTATGTTAATTATATGTTAGGTCTACCAATTAGTTGCGGCACAAATATAATTTATATAAAGTGAAACAAGTGATGAGATATAATTTTCGCTCATGTGTTCATTTATTTAATCCCTAAAACAATGTCATACTTCAAGTTCATTGAGTGTATTAGTATCGAAGATCTCATATCATCTCAAATTATTCAAAGGGATTCAAAGGTAGGCTTTTTAACTCTACTGTAGAGTTCATTCATTTGTGTTTCATTTTTGGCAAATCTATTCTTTTTACAAATAAATGTATAAATAAATTATTTTAAGCAATTAAACGGCTAATGAAATAAAAAAAAACTAAAACAAATGCTTTTCTATTATAGAATGTTTAAATTTTTTATTATCAGTATTTTTCTAACAGTAAATGAATAGTTAAAAAGTTCTTAATAGAGAGGATAAGAGTTAATAAAGAAGAACTGCAACCAAATTGTTATTAGTATTGAAGTGCATTTCTTAATTACTTAAAATCCACTTAATTAAAAAGTGTTTTTATTAGTGATGTAAAATTTCTAGAAATTATCTTTTTTATGAGAAAATTTCTAGAAATATTTCTCATTTACCTGACTATTGATCCTACAACAATATAAACAGTAAAAGCTTTCATGAGCCATTGGGTACAATTTGAGATGTCGCAGTTTTTTTATGATAATCAAATTATAACAACGAATTTTTCCGATTTAATGTAAAAATAGTCATTTCTGACAATATTTCTTTAGAAAATGTATTTTCAATATTTTAGATTATATTTTTTTAATGGAAGGTTCACATTAATACTTAATCTGGAGACGAGGTTTCATTTATTTTCTTGCTTCACCGCTTTACCTCTTTTGCAGTACCGTATCCAGAAATTGTCTATTAGGGGGGCAGACAAAATATCTAAGATTTAACAAATTTTTAAATTGACACAAACTTACACTTGAATGCGTAGAAATTCTAGGGACCGTTGCCCTATGGGCTAACATGTACTATATTAAACTCTTAAATTAATTTGAATTCGTGAAAGTATTTTTTGTTTGATGAGTTGTTAACTTTTGTATCATTAAAATGTTAAGTAACAATAGTTTGTTTAGAAATGTTATATTTTCTTATTCATTTATATCAATTAAATACAATTAGCATTCAATTTCTATACATTAAATCTCTCTAATTATTATTTATTAAATTGTAAAAAATCTCAAAGATTAAGATTATTTTGAATTAAATTAACAAATTTGGTTCATTTAATAATCTTTTTTTGAATTGTATTAATTATTTTTTTTAATTATGTTTACATTTGTAAAAAAAGAAATTTATTAATGATTTAATAGGTTGTATAAACTTTTGATATAAATCTAATTACCAATTATTATGATAAAACATCAACAAATTTTCAAAATATCATTTTATCTGATAATTCTGATAAATTTTCGATCAATATGATTGAAATTATATCATAAAAGGAATTTATATCATAAAATTGATTTCCAAAATAATATTAAATAAAAAAGGTTATGAAAAATCATGGAAAATAATTCATTAATCTTCTGCTTCTTGTAGTGCTGTAAGTCATACATGTTTTTGAAATTGATTGCTAAAAGTTTTGTGCTCGTAATGTGTGTGTCTGTTGTTATGGAATTTGATCAAAGAATCAGCGAATGCCTAAAAGTCAAAGTGTTTGACCATCTTATCATCCATTATCTCAATTGTTTAAATTTAAGGGTTTATCTCAGGCTTTATAAGTTCAATGAATTAAATTTAAATAACAATGTAATAGACGTAATAAATTTCGGTATATTTTGAACTTAAAAAATAAAGTATAGCTTTACTTTACTTTATACAACATTAAATGGAAGTCAAATAAGTTAAATTGATGTGACTATTGCTGGCAATATTGATTTATAGCTTTTAATAATAGTAAATACCTGTGGGCCTTATTTAGAATGCTTTCTCCAATGAGACACTGTCTGTCATCAAGTCATAAAACATTTGAAAAATGAAGATATTGTAGGAATGAAAAAAGTTTATTCATCTATTCATGTCTTATATCAATACTGTACAGTGCATAGACTGTATTGTATGCAATCCACTTAAGTCCTGTCCATTCTTCTCTATTTCACTTTCCAATGCAATAAAATATTTGGATTTTTCTTATTGAATGTTCTTCAAAGGTTTATTTCACTTCTATTGAAAAAGTCCACTTTTCAAAAGTGTATTACTTTAAAAATTATATATCTATAAACTTTAACAAAGAATATTTCAATTATAGAAATGGAAGCTTTGTTTCTAAGCATAGTTCGAATTCATTATTTTATTGAATTAACAATTCTTAATACTATGAATTTTTAACAAAGTAAACGGTTTGCAAATTCAAGAGAGAAATACCGTTGCCATGACTTTGTGTGTTAATATACTCGAGTTTCATGGATATTGATGTGTTTGCAAATGTTACAAATTAGTCTTAATCCCGTTCAGACGAATGATAAAAATATATTAATCTAAAACCCTAACCTTTATTTAATATTGATTTCTGAAGGTTTTACTAAAAATTTCCCTATTTGTTGAAACCGTTAAAATGAACTAATTTTAAAATAGTACTTTTTCTAAATAATATTGGTGTTCTCACACTGTGCCTCTGTCTGGAGCACTATTCTATGAAGTAAACCCCTTTTCCCTATTTCTGATGCACACAACGGCAAAATTTTTAAATTACTTAGATTTTCCTCTTGTTCTGGGATCTGTTTGGGATGTGTCCATCTTTCTATCAATGATCAACTTATACCGGATAAGCGCATCCTTCAGACACTGTAATATGTGATGTGTGTTAAATTTTTGTGTTTCTCTATGGGCGAGGTTAGGTAGCTATTAAAATAAAACTATTTTAATAATTTTTAATTTAATAAAATATTATCTTTTTAGGGCAGCTCTACTATGGAGTAATACTACAATATGAACTAATCTTCAAAATTTAAAACTAAATTAAAAATATGAATTTAATACTTAAATAAAAAAATAATACTTTGGAGAAAATTAGTTAATTTTTAAGAATAATAGGATTAAAAGACTAAAATTTTCAGTGAAATGATTTTAAATTAACTGAACCATCAATTCTGGTCTTAAACGAAAGAGAATTGATTTATTTTGGTTGTGAACTATATTCAAGTGAAGTAAAGTCAAAAAATTATTTGAATAACATTCGGACTTAATTTATTGAGTTCCAGGACAAAGATTTTGACATTTGAATTAATAGTGTTTGCATTAATTTAGCTGAAGGTGGAGTCGCATTAGAGCATTGTTATTCTCCTAACATATTCATAATATTCTAGAAATGATTCTTTAGAGTTAAATCAAGCGATAAATAACACCATTAGATATTTGTATATTATTATTACTGATATGACAACGAGTTAGGTTTGAGTTTTAAAAATTGAAAAAAATACATTTTAAACAAATAATTTGCAAATTTTATTTTCTTTTATAATGTTATTAACTTTTTAATATTTTAATTCTTGAAACGAGATTTTAAAATATGAATTAATCGATTCTCTCATATCTTTTTAACTTTACATTTATTACAAATTCAATTGATTATAAACTATCAGTTCAAGAATAAAATTTCAAATTTTCAAAAATTATTTTAATTATATTGCTTCTATTTTTGATGAGTGTTAAAAAATCACAAGTTTTCTAATTTTATTGAACTGTTTCTAACATCGTTTAGAATAAAATATGTTACTTTCGACATAAGCAATATCAAGCAAATAAGCACAAAGACTTTTGATAAAAGCAAGTCTTATAGTCAAATGAGATGAAGTTTATATATTAATAAAGTTCGATCAAATAAAGCACAATTAATACTGACCAGCGCTAAACGCAAAGTATGTTAAGTTCATGATAATTGTTTTCAAAGCTTGCAGTTTGAGATGAGGCCTAAAAATCTTAGACTAAAATTTGAGAGCAAAATAAGTAAATTATAAGTACAAATGCCAGATCTTTACTTAGATTTAATTTCGATGCATAATAAGTAGCACTGGGAGTCATTTTCCCAATTTAGGGAATATTTGATTAACCAAGAATAATCATTAGTATGAGATCATATTGCAGTTTAGTATTTAAGCTAAAGCAAAGAAATATAAGAATAATTTAAGCTCTAATAATAGCCTACCCTACAGTGCAGTCTAAGGCAGCGGTTCCCAAACTTTTTTTACTCGCGACCCAATTTGGAATACAAAAAATTTTCGCGACCCAAACATAGAAAAATATTTAGTGACATAACTTTTATTTAATGTGAATTAGAAGCTTGTTTTCGATCGCAAATATAATTAATATTAGGGCTAATCTTGCAGGGGGGGGGGGGGGGGATTCCAAGGCGTGAATAATTGATTTCAACGAGATTTACAGAATATTTTCTAATAATAAAATTCGGAACTTTAGTCATATTATTAGCCAAATTCTGTGGCCATCTATTTGTTTAGTTATATAGTTTTAACCAAAATCAATCCCATGTTATGTGGGCTCAACCCTGAAACCATAATGCAATTTAATAAAATATTTATGAATCTTAAAAATGAACCATTCAAAAATTATACTATTAACACTTTAAAACATTAGTTAATTTAAATTTTAAAACTACAGAAATCCATTCGTGTATAGAATAGCAATCCCTATATCGGTGGTTTAAAAATTGGTTTCAAACTAAAGAAGTAATTTGGAATATTTTTTCATTTATAGATTTGGATATTTAATAACTGCTAAAATTTTTAGCATTAGTTCGAACTCACACACGTCCTGCGATCAATCTTTAATTGATTACATATTATATTAGATTTTGATTTTTCCATCAACAAGTTTTGCAATAGAAGAAAATATTTTATTTAATAATATTTTTAAATATTTCAGTCTCTCATTCAAAAGTTGCCACCAATGCTTCCAATATATTTATTAAATTACATGAGGGTTAAGTGATTCAAATCTTCAAAATACATTGGATTTATTTGGGGCAAAGACTATATAAATAAAAATTCGATGGCCACACAATTTGTAAAGCTATTTTGGCTAATGTAATGATCACTTCATGTGATATTGAGAGAAGTTTTCTAAATATAAATATGTCATAAGAATGCTTAACATTAGAAAATCTCATATATCAGCTTATTTTAAATTGTAAAACTCTAATAAAGGTAACGAGACTTTTATTTTAAAAATAAAAATCTATTAGCGCTTTCGCATAATTTAGTTGGACTGCGACCCACTTCCCACTCATTTTTGAATCCCCTCTCGACCTAAAAATTATTTTTCGCGACCCACAGTTTAGGAACTGCTGGTCTAAGGCGTAATCAAACTCTGACCTAAACCAGAGTTCACTATAGGGATGTGGATTCGGGACTATGCAGTGCAATTTTTTCTGACTCAGAGACAGGCAGACAGACAAAATTTTACACAATGTGTTTTCAACTGAGTTTCAAGTTGTACAGAGTAGAGGTGAGCATCGAGCCCGGGCAGTCTCGGACAGGCTGAAGCTAAAATAGTTGCGCTCAGGCCTTGTGGTTGAAATAGTTGAGCTGGCTCGGGCTGTATTATGAGCCCGAAAAACCCCGAAATTTTTTTGATTGCATTAATAAATATAACATTGCTTAACATTAACTGATTGTAGATCTAGTTTAGACCCAAAAAAATTAATAAAATGTTATTCATAGGTCAAAATTTGATTTGATATAATTTGATTGTATGCTTAATTAAAATAAAAGAATAAAATACATATGTTTTATAAACTTCGGGCTCAATTTTTTGAGGTGTCGAACTCGGGCGGACTGGGTTCTGTGGCCCAAAATTTCGGGCGGGCTCGGTCCTTCGTTTTCGGCCCGATGCTTACCTCTAGTACAGAGTATACAAGTACTGTATATATTGAATATTTAAATGACTTTCCCATAGAAACTTTGCATATCTGGCCGTATTTGTATCTTTCTGTGTACTGGGAATATAAAAATATATTTTAATCGCCATTTGATATTTTTCTGTCCATTCTTGGACTGAAAAAATTTGGCAGTTTTTTTAATAAATCTTAACATTGTTCTACAGAAATCTTACAGAACAATTATTTTATTTTTCTTCTCTTAACAAAGTTTATCAAAATAGTAAATTAAAGGATTACAAAATCAAATCTCATAATTAGAGCCGAGACTTTCTGTGGTGATAAACTATAATTTTCTCAAGGGATTCGGGAGCCAAAGAAGGAATTTTCGGTAACCTTTTTCAGGAGATTGAAAAAATGAGTTAAATTGAAAATTCTCAATTTGAATGAAAGTTTACCAAAACATGAATTCATTAAATTCTAAAAAATGACTTTTGTAAAAATATATTTTTTATGAACTCAATAACTTTATTCAATTGTCAGTATTTATATTTTGATTCATTTTGATGTGAAAGCATGTCTTCATTAACTTAAATTATTTGAAAGAATTTAATAGACTTAATATATTTCTTTTTTGGGAAATTAAACTGACCTTTCAATCGATTTTTGAGGACAAACTTCCTCTCGGATTCACTAAAATTCTTCATTACATTTATTTTCTCGAGTAGTGATTAATTCACTTTTTGTTTTTTACTTTCCACTCTAATTTTGGAATAGTTGTGGCTCACGTTTAATACTAGAATCTCTTTTACTGCGTTTGTTTTACAGCAAATTTGATGAAAAGATCCGCCAACTGTAACAAATTGACTAATTGTATCTGTAAAATGGCTCCACACATTTTAATCATGATAGTGGATGTATTTTATAAGTTAAATCTAAAGATATTGTACTGTACACAACATTTGATTTTTATTTATTAGTTTTAATTTATGAAAATATATGAATGCACTTAAAGCCTTCTCAGAGCTGAAGAAGTTGTCTGAATCAAAATGAATAATTGATAATAATATGATATATAATATAATTGATATGTAACCTAATAATAAAATAGCAAACTGTATCACATTATGGTTCTCACAACTGTATGTATACTAATCAATCATTTGATATTCTAACCAATTATTATCCATGAGTTCTAAATATGTCAAAAAACAATTTATTTAAAGTTAAAGTTAAACTAACAATGGCTTCATATTTTACTGTATAATAATAAATATGAATACAGTATTGTACGAGATTTGTGTATAAGTTTTTTACTATAAGTTTGAATTTTTATTCGTTTTTGAGTTAAGGATCATTCGACAAAGAGGATTAACCCTTATTTTCAGTCCATTCTTATTTCAATTCTCTTTTGAAAGTGAATGAAGTTTAAAAATATGATTTAAAATCAAGCGGATAGAAAACACATTTTCAAGTCAATCCGTTCGCTAAAATGCTTTACTTGAGGGCGCATTATATTTGTTTTAACGCAAAACTTTTATGGATTTTCAAGTGTTTACAAATGAGAAGATTATCAAAATGAACCAATTCGTATTTTGCGGACAAAAGAGAAAGTCTTATTTTCAATTTAATTTATTGAGTGGACATACAAGGTGTTCCCAAGATCTGGCGGATGTTTTTGAATGTACAGTAATTAGCCCTAAACTTTAATAAGTTTTAAAGAATTTTTTTTGAGTGAACTACAATTTGGAACCAACCTTTTCATAAAGTGACGTTAAATGCTTTTAACATATCAACACTTTTAACATGAGCAGTAGAAATAACCGTTATAAAGTATTTTTCCCAACCTTCAATTTAACACCGGTATCAAATCATTTTGATGAGTAAACGATAAAATTCACTTATTGGTAGTTCAAGTTTCGTAATTTTCGAGTTTGATGCGATACACTACTCATGTTTAGAGATTTCAAACCAAACAAAAATACAGGTGTACTTTGAATTTTTAAAAACTATTTATATTATTCATCAGAATTTGAAAACTTTCAACATCAACAGTTGATTCTGCATTTGTTTACATCGCTCAATGATTAACTTGTTTTCATATATTAGCGCCACTTCTTGAAACGGTTTTTCCCAAATTGTAGATACTTTCTCAAAATTTGTGATCTAAATTCTTAAATATTTAGAGTAAAAAAATCAAAAACGTCCTCCAGATCTTTTGACAGAGACTGTGCACTTACTTCTCAATGAAAGACCACATCTCATAGCTTTGTTATAACGAAATTTGTTGAACTTTAATCTCAGAGGAAAACTCCGTCTTAGATCATATTCCTTTTACTCGTTAAGCTTTGCGTATATATCTTTATTATTAGTTATTTACGTCTTGTGGAACCCAAGCTTTAGCTATACAGCACTTTCTTACTTTTATTCTTTACATATTATGAAGAATTATATTTAATATTCTTTAGAAAGCAATTCAGATGATTCTGAATAAAGTATAACAAACAATTTCCATTTCAAATACAGTTTATGTCATTCTTCTCGCTTCAGTGACTTCATTACATACTCCAAAAAGTAAATAGCCTTTAGACAGTTGAATTACTTTTAAAATATCAGCACATAATTTCTGCCCATTGATTCCCTATTGTTTTTCTATATGTGACACGTTTTTATCAAATTTATAGTAATAACTAGTATTTATATTATAGTCGACAGCATTAATAGCTTGAAACACGTTTAATGTTCATTTATGTTGTCTCAGGAATATTATAGTAATTATTGTGCTTTTAATGAAAATCGACTCTTATTATGAATTAATTTCTAGAATAGTATTAGTGGGGCTTATCTTTCATAATGAAAAAGACCTATAATGTTTTTATACTTTTTACGTGGGAATAGAAGTAATTTGTGAATAAAGTCGACATTAATATTCATTTAAAAATAAAGAAGAAGTGTAACTCTGCATCAAAAATGTTTGAGCACTATTCAAAATTTAAAGCTTAATTTTGTTAAAGCTTTCATTAAAGTTGAAAGTTTTAATTACAGTAAAAATATGACAAATTGAGAATCACTTAAACTTTTATTAGTAATTTTTTCTTATAAAGCATTAAAGATGAAATGCATTTACTCGATGGCATATTAAATGTAAACACATCTATAATTATGAACTGAAAGGCTGTCTAATTTTGTATTGCATTACATTAACATTTGTTTCATGAGAAGCATTAAATTATTGATCAGATATTTCTGTATGTTTTATATATTTTAGTGTCTGGCCTTCTATGATCTTAACTTTTAGCGCAATAAGCAGTGCCGTACCCAGCTATGGGGCCAAGGGGCGCTGCGCCCAAGCATTTTGAGTTCGTTAAGTGTAAATCTGTCGACAGAAAAAAATTAACAAATCTGAGATTTTACCCTATCGCTGGCCCACTTAATCAAAAATTTCTGGATACGACATTGGCAATAAAAATCGTCAAATAATTTAAACTAATTATTTTTGCTTAAATTTCACTCCTTTTAAAAATGTAATTATTCATTTATATACCACTTTTCCGACTAAGAGGCATTAAAGCGGTATTAACTGAGAAACTCTAATTAATCTGCAGCCCGGTCTAGTGTATACTAGAGCTGGGTAATTCCGGGTATTTCAGGAACCGGGTACCCTGAAAATTAACACATTTTATTAAATCACATGTTTATAAAGATAAAGTTTATTAAGATTTTTTATTCTTATACAAGAAAATTAAAAGATCTTAAAAGATTTAAGAAAGACTGTGCTAATCCGGCAATAGTTCAGCATTTCTGTGTTTACTTTGAATTTTAAGGCGTTTGCATTTGAAATTCAAGGGCAAAATAAAAGAAACAAATAACTTCTAGGTACCAGGTTCTTAGAAATTGGAACCGGGTACCCGGAGTAACGGGTGGGTACACGTGTACCCGTACCCAGCTCTAGTGTACACTAAGTTGGGTCAGAGTTGGGTATCTTTAGTCAATTCTATCATTGGAAAACACTTTTGAACATGCAGTTAGAACCTTAACCTACGGACCAGAGCAGAATGAGTGGTTGTGCTCTTAAAATTCAGTTTTCGCCAGAGTTGTAAAAATACATCAAAATTTATAGTAATTTACTTCATATTATATAGAGAAATATGGAAAAGCCCAATGATTTGAGTTCAGATAATGTATAAACTCAATTAGTTAATGTATTATCAATTATAAGATAACAAAATATTCAAAATCTGAACTCAAATCATTGGGTTTTTCCATATTTCTCTATATCAGGCATGTAATGTAAAAAGTAATCTTAAGAGAAACTTAAAAATGAAAGCATATATCGCAATATATTGAATGCAAATCAATTTTTTATTAACCGAATACGAAACATAACAATTTGGAAAAACCAAAAAAACTAATAATGAGCCAATATTTAATACGAATAACTTAGTTCTCAACTCAAATCATTGGTTTTTTCATATTTACAAATACTTATTTTCTATC